>CABEEJ010006317.1:0-29632 GCA_901482245.1 Timema douglasi
CCAGGTAGGAATGTTGGTTATAAGTGGCCCAGGTAGGAATGTTGGTTATAAGTTGCCCAGGTAGGAATGTTGGTTATAAGTGGCCCGGGTAGGAATGTTGGTTATAAGTTGCCCGGGTAGGAATGTTGGTTATAAGTTAACCAGGTAGGAATGTTGGTTATAAGTTACCCAGGTAGGAATGTTGGTTATAAGTGACCCAGGTAGGAATGTTGGTTATAAGTTGCCCAGGTAGGAATGTTGGTTATAAGTTGCCCAGGTAGGAATGTTGGTGAGGCAGTGCTACATGCGAACGGTGAGGTAAAAGTGAGGTTTGTCTTGTTCCATCTGACTCACCATGGGCTTGAAGATGTGCGAGTTGCGCTGAGGAGGCGCTGGCTGTGGAGCTGGTTGTGGTGCTTGTACCGGCGGTTGTTGGTGGGTGGCTGGTGGCGTAGCAGGTTTCTGCTGGCGCTCCTCCCTGGGTGGAGGAGGGAGCGGCCGCGAGGGTGGATGCGGGTCAGGGACAACTGAGACAAATAAGAGTACTACTGTGATATCAACACAAGACGACACTTCCTTGAATATGATGAGTTCTACTTCAATCACCAGCGAGTCTGTGGTATTGCGAGCCGTGCGGTGGACAACAGGTCTGGTATCTCCTCGCTCGCCAGTACTACTCGCCAATGAGTCTCTGTGGTATGGAGGGCCGTGCGGGGGGCCCTGGTTCTGGTATCTCCTCACTCGCCAGTACTACTCACCAATGAGTCTCTGTGGTATGGCTGGCCGTGCGGGGGGCCCTGGTTCTGGTATCTCCTCACTCGCCAGTACTACTCACCAATGAGTCTCTGTGGTATGGCTGGCCGTGCGGGGGCCCTGGTTCTGGTATCTCCTCACTCGCCAGTACTACTCGCCAATGAGTCTCTGTGGTATGGAGGGCCGTGCNCCTTATTGCGGGATTGTTTGACGGCGGGAGGGGGTTGTTCTCCGCCCTGAGTCAGTGTGCGGCCCTCCTGGATCTGCTGGAAGTTGCGACGCAGTGTGTCGCCCCCAGGGGCCTGCACGATGGAAGAGGGCTCGCCGGCTGTGGCTGGTTCCTCCTCCTCGTTCTCCGAGCCGGAATAGCGATAGTCCTCGCGCTCTAACAAGACAAAAGATTATATTATGGGATTCCTTGATATTAGAGCTAAATTGCACCACCATTCCTTTTCTTGAACTATCGCTATAATGAGGAAGAGGGGGGATAATATGACCCATGATCATAGTTATTTAGCGTTATATAGTTTGGTGCCAGCCCGGGAGGATAAATATTAAGGATCCTGCTTTGTTCATGTAGAAATTATAATAATCAAATGTATATCAACATACTTTATAGCCAATAATACCCTGCCCTCATTGATTTATAATAAAGCCCCCATAACATATATTAAACCATTTCCTGGCACTTGTTTATAATAACAGTCTCTACACAGGCCCGGCAACCATTCTTATACTCGTATATTCTTATCCGACACTTATTTTCTCATTTATTGTTTTATCCATGGTCAATGTATAGCAGTGAACTGGTAGCCCCATCTATTAGCTTCATACCCGCCTCGGTGGCGTAGTTGGCTAACGCGCTCGTCGTGTTGAGCTCGGCTGCCGAGGACGGGGAGATCGAGGTTCGAATCTCGGTCGGGTGAACTAGGGGTGGTTTTTCCTAAATGGTTTTCCACTCTCCCTCCACGCAAATGCGGGTTCACTTCCTCTGATTCAACCTTCCCAATTCCTAATCCATTAGAGTAATTAGTACTTAAAGCGTATAACCCGAAAGGGTAGTAAGACGCGGTGCTAAATATTATTATTATTATTATTATTATTAGTTTATTAGCTCCAATAAGAAGTATTCAGACTGGCTAAAAGTACAGTGGTCCGTTGATAGATGGCACTACAAAACTTATTGCAACGGAACATCGATTTACACCCGCACCAGGGAACGTCCGGGCAAACAAAGACGTTCTTCAACGCTCGCCCCAGAGGATGGGTTGGAATTTGTTGGCCCAACGAATAATGTCCAGTCACCTTTCTCCTGCTTGCGTTTCTTGCAGCGGTCAATGTGATCCTTGAGCTGGATCCGAACCTGTCGCTCCGTTGGCTGATCTCGAATAAACGGATGTCTGAGGAGCTGGTCTGTGTATGGCCGCTGGTGGTAGTCCTTCACCAACACCGTCTCGATGAACCCTGCGCAGACACCCCGAGTTGGTTTACTGAGCTACTCACCGGACAAGGCGGGGTAACAGATAGGAGGCAGAGAGCCTGTCAACCTACCGTGGAACTTCTTGGCCCATTTCTTGGACTTGAGTCGAGGGGGAGGGTTCCTAGGGATGAGGAAGAGCGCCCTCATGGGGTGCAAGTCACACAGGGGTGGCTGACTCTCTGCCATCTCCAGCGCGGTGATGCCAAGGGACCACAGGTCGCTGCGGTTGTCGTACGTTGCATCCGGGTTCTCATCGCACGCTATTACCTCGGGCGCCATCCAGTATGGTGTTCCAATGAAGGTGTTGCGGCGGCCGATGGTTCGGTCCAACTGGGCGCTCACGCCAAAGTCAACTGAAGGATGTAAGAAAGTATTGTGGGTTCACACATTTGTCAAGAAACGGAATCACGTCATGAGCTAATCCCGAGATCTCAACATCATCGGAGTTGTCCGCTCTGTGTGACTTGAAATAACTTGAGCTTTACTTTTTCTGTGCAACAATATCAGCTTGGAAGACCCCAGTCAAATTTCAAAACCAGCAGACTTAATCAGTATGCGTGCACTTACAAAGTTAGATACAAGCAGACAGCTGTGTCTTTCGTTATGAAATGATTTGAAATAACTCATTAAATGTGTGTGTGTCTTTCTTGTTTTGTGAAACTTCACAATAATTGGAAAATATCCGTTTTAAGATAGACTTGAATCTGTACATACAATATAAAATAAAATTTGTTGGTAGTCAGCCATTTATAGTTAGTGTTGCCGAGCATAATATGTTGAGAATCAAACAGCCAAAGTTATTATTTATGCTTTTAGTGAGGATTACTCCATCTAAATATCATATTCCGAAAATTGAAAACTTACACCTGGACACGAGAATCAAACCCGGGATCTTTGGCTTAGTACGCCAATTCCTGGATAGCTCGGTGGTTAGAGCATTGGCGTTCTAAGCCGGAGGTCCTGGGTTCGATTCCCGTGTCCAGGTGTCAATTTTCAGAATATAATGTGTCAACTTAAGCAAAGATATGAAGGTAGAGAGTGTGTATCAAAAGGAAGGGGTAGGTCATGTAAGATGTGGCTGGATGTTTTAGACAAATGTGTGAAAAAGAGGAATATTAAAGAGTTTTAAAAATCATTTATTCAACAAGTATGAAACATAAAGGTTAATAATATAAATTTATTTAGTTGGTTAAAGTTTTAGTTGCTTAGGAGTGTGAATTGTGTGCGATAATAAACATGACTATCACATGGTAAACAACCGCTTCAAATGATTAAAGTTGAAAATATATTTGAAAAAATTTAAAAGCAAACATTTTTTGACGCTAGAATTTGTTTTCGAAGTCGAAGCTTATATAGATTTGATTCAAAGTTCTTGATGATGATAATCAAAATCATCATCATCATCTGTTCCAGCCTGTGGACAGATCAGTTTAGTAAAATGTCTCCATCTTCCTCTTTCTTTTAACTGTTCTTCCTATTTTAGTGACTTTAGTGCAAAACTGTAATTATAAGTAATTAAAGTGTTAATAGGTAGTCAAAAATCTTAAAAGAATTATTACAAATGACCGTTTTAAAGCAACTTAAAAAAAAATGGCAAGAGCACATGAATTGAGATTTTTAAATCCAGGAAATTAAAGAAAACAAAATCTTATTTTATCAATAGTAGCGCTAATGTGTTTGTCAGAGAAGTTAACACTTTTTCCCCATGCCCCTACAGAGATCCCATCCTACCGGTGTGACTATCTCCGAGCTGATAACAAATAAAACAAGAGAAGTGGGAAGAGCAGCAAAGAGTAACGTAAACTGCAGGCAACAGATGGTTCACGTCCCAGTCCGTCTTAAATCAGGTCTTTACAGCCATTTCAAAAATAAATATTGAAACCTAAAAATTCCAGGACATTCCCAGGCCTTGAACATAGACACATTAAATTCCAGGTCTTTCAAGGACCACATGAACCGTGACTTGTTTCTCCTGGCGACAGCTAACATGGCCCCCCAAGGACCACATGAACCGTGACTTGTTTCTCCTGGCGACAGCTAACATGGCCCCCCCCCCTTTCCTAGCACCTTGTATCCTGGTTGATATGGCTAGCCCTGACAGAGGGCACTGACCTAGCTTGACCTCGGCGTTGTCTGTCAATAGCACATTCTGCCCCTTGATGTCCCTGTGGATGACCTTGTTGGAGTGGAGATACGCCAGGCCCCGCAGGATCTCACGACAGATGTAAGCGATCCACTCTTCCTTCAGACTCTGCCCCTTGGTCGCTGACAACAGCAAGTTTACGTGACAATCTCAGTACATCCAGTTTACGTGGCAAACAGGCTAATGGTACACCCAGATTATGTGACAAACTCATTTTTATCAAGTTAACGTGACAAACTAATATTATCAAGTTAATGTGGCAAAGTGATTTATCAAGTCAACATGACAAACTGGTTATATCAAGTCAACATGACAAACTGGTTACATCAAGTCAACGTGACAAACTGGTTACATCAAGTCAACGTGACAAACTGGTTACATCAAAGTCAACGTGACAAACTGGTTATATCAAGTCAACATGACAAACTTGTTATATCAAGTTAACGTGACAAACTGGTCACGAGTTACAGATGACAACTAAATCAGTTTCAAACTATTATACTGAAATAATTATAAGAAATTTAGTCAAGGATCAACAATCGATGTTTTGTGTAATTTTTTATAAGATCACATTGCAGTGAACTAGCCTAGCCTAACCAAAAGGACGGGTCGAGATGAATTGAAGGAAATGCAACAACATTTGTCTCGGAAGGAGATGTGAGCGCACATGAATGCGGGGGGTTTCCAGTCTAATCTGAAGCCAATAACTTCTTAAACCTTCGCTTAATTTTACTAAATAAATAAATAGACTCAGAGGATTTTGCTGAGAAGTACTCACACTTGACAAGATCGGTGACGGACCCCGCCCCGCAGTATTCCATTACAAGCTGAGAACAAGAGACAATACGTAGTCTAGAGAAACGGGAAGAGGATTTAGTCTGTTTCCACCAATATTTACATATCACTCTATATTATTATTATTAGCACCGCGTCTTACTACCCACTTACGCTAATGTGTAATGGTAGGGTGATTGTGAGATGAAATGAAGGACCTACAGTTTAACGTGGAATCCGAACCACGGTGGAGGCCTGGCATTCCCCACATTCACAAGATGTCTTGTCAGAGGTGAAGGAAGGGTTTGGTAATCAGATAAATCTGTGCCGGGACCTGGGATTGAACCCCGGCCGCCAGCACAGAAGTCTGACACCTTACCCCTAGACCGCCAGGTCACCCTTAAGCCAATAAAAGTCCTACCCCCCCCCCCACGCAGGTAAAATAAGTGAAATAATGATTTAATGGACAATATAACGTCGGCCATATTACAACCAAAGGTGGGATGGATGGGAAACCGGTAAAAGGTCAGTGTTCTTGCAGTGTTCATAGCAAACAATTCTTTTGACCAAAATAAATCAAATATTGCCCCAGCAGACCCACATAAATTTTAGTTTTGTTCACAAGGTGATATCAACACTTGTTGAATATCTGTCAAGGGTGTCCTAGAATTTATTAACAACTTTTTCTCTTCGGATGGTGACCTGGCGGTCTAGGGGTAAGGTGTCAGACTTCTGTGCTGGCGGCCGGGGTTCAATCCTCGGTCCCGGCACAGATTTATCTTATTACCAAACCCTTCCTTCACCTCTGACAAAACATCTTGTGAATGTGGGGAATGCCAGGCCTACACCGTGGTTCGGATCCCACGTTAAACTGTAGGTCCTCCATTTCATCTCACAATAAACCTACCATTACACATTAGCGTAAGTGCGTACAACCCGAACGGGTAGTAAGACGCAGTGCTAATAATTATTATTATTATTATAATTTTTCTCTTCATTTAAAACGTTTCTCATCTAATGCCGCTATGCTCATGACAACATTCAACAGGGTGTCCAGCCAAACTATATTTTAAGATGCCCTGACTTTTCCAGGTTTCCAAGAGCCGATTTACTACTTTTCCAGCAAAAAAAAAGAGTATATTATAAACATTATTTTATTAAGCTCTCAACTTGATGTATTCATAGCCATTCTGAAACTGAGTCACTCTATGATGGGGTGCAAGGCTATTTGTCTAACTAAATGGACTATCGGGACAGTGAGATCTAAGTTAGATTTCAGTGATAGCCTATTGAGCCAGTCTTCCAATAAAGTAATCTAATTCTCACGCATGTACATAGCCAAGACTCAACTCTGGCAAAGAGACGCGGTAGAGGGGTGGAGAGACATCGCATGTTGACCTTGAGAATCGAGATTAGTACACTCAACCAGGACAACTGTGTTAAAACAGATTCGCGGTGTGTTTTAACCGGAATAAGTGTGTTATTGTTGACAATTATAAATGAAAGTTGAGTATTATTTTTGTATGTAAAAGTTCGAAAATTTGATAAAATTCCCTTAATTTCCCATGATTTTTTCCCCCCAACTAGGCAAAATCCTTGATATTTCACGATTACGAAGTTGAACAATCTGTTCAAAAAATGTTGATATCACCACGTGAAGAAAATTTAACAGTTATATTTCTACTAGAGAAATATTTATTTTCCGAAAAAAGATTGTATTAAAAACTGCAAAGATATATCGTTACCGTCCTTAACCCACAAGCCCTACCATCTCACCTTAAATAATTTGTTTAAACCACTTTTAACGAGAAAATTTGTATTTACCGGGTATTTATACCAAAATTTAACTTTTTATTTAATGAGCTCCAGTAAATAGTTGACTACTTTATAACCTCCGAACACAAGTGTAGTTGTTTTAACAAGGACAGAAACACGACACCCACCCAGAGCTGGTCGTCCTTGCCGGGAGGACTCTTCTTGATGAACGCTCCGTAGTACGTGGCGATGTTGCGGTGGTTGGAATACTTCTTCAACACGTTGATCTCCAACTTGATCTCCTCCTCTTCTTCCTGACAACACGACAACACTGGCTTGACAACACAGTAGCTAGCTATAGGTGGCGACGATAACAACAGCACTGTCACTAACATAGCGAGATATTGTATGATCCCCTTCCTCTGTAGTCCTCCCTACATCCACACTTCCTCTGTAGTCCTCCCTATATCCACACTTCCTCTGTAGTCCTCCCTACATCCACACTTCCTCTGTAGTCCTTCCTATATCCACCCTTCTTCTGTAGAGTCCTTCCTACATCCACACTTCCTCTGTAGAGTCCTCGCTACATCCACACTTCCTCTGTAGAGTCCTTCCTACATCCACCCTTCTTCTGTAGAGTCCTTCCTACATCCACCCTTCCTCTGTAGAGTCCTTCCTACATCCACACTTCCTCTGTAGAGTCATCCCTACATCCACCCTTCTTCTGTAGAGTCCTTCCTACATCCACCCTTCCTCTGTAAAGTCCTCGCTACATCCACACTTCCTCTGTAAAGTCCTCGCTACATCCACACTTCTTCTGTAGAGTCCTCCCTACATCCACCCTTCTTCTGTAGTCCTGCCTTCTTCCACCCTTCCTCTGTAGTCCTTCCTACATCCACCCTTCTTCTGTAGTCCTCCCTACATCCACCCTTCCTCTGTAGTCCTGCCTTCTTTCACCCTTCCTCTGTAGTCCTTCCTACATCCACCCTTCCTCTACAGAGTCCTTCCTACATCCACACTTCCTCTACAGAGTCCTTCCTATATCCACCCTTTCTCTGTAGTTCTTCCTATATCCACCCTTCCTCTGTCGAGTCCTGCCTACATCCACCCTGTCTCTCATACTAGCCCCAGTATTCCATTGCGACTGACCTCTGTGACGTCCATGACCTTGATGGCTGCCAGCTGACCTGTCTTTGTGTGGCGGCCCTGGAACAGACAAATGGAGGATCTCAAATCAATATCGGCAGACATTCCCTTCAGTATTGGGCCAAAATAAGGTTTAGTAATCAATTATTAAGAATAATTATGAAAACAAGTATTTTATTTGTGAGTGTGTGCATGTGTGTGGGTGTAGAAGGGTGTTGTTTACAAAGCACATTATTGTGCAACATCTAGACCATCCAAGTTAATATAAACACCATAATTTGCAACAGGGAGTATTGAGGGTGGCATGCCCAATACGTTCACACGCAATTGTGGGTACATGATCTCTAAATTTTCCTTCCTCATTCCTAACCCATTATCGAGGCACAGGTTCAAATCCAGTCAGGCTAACTCGAGTCCGATGCGGTTCCTTTGAGAGCCCTGTAGTTTGTCGATACTTGTGAGTGAGGGTAGCGTGCTAGGCCAGTGACCATCAATTGGACGTTGTTAATTTCCACTTGAGACTGACAAGTGACACCCACGTCACTATTTCAAGAGACGCTACTGTACTAACTGCTAAGCGGCTCTGATAATCCCACGTAAGCATTCAGCCGAGGGTAGAATTTACTCAATCAGGGTCGCCACAAAATCTCAGAAAAAAAAATCTCTTAATTTTCCCTGAACCATAAATACAAATTTTCCTGACTAATAAAACACATTTTTTAAACACTTTTTTAAAGGCACTCAAAAATAAATATAGCTTACATAAACTTTGAAAAAAAAAAAATTATTTGCATATGATACAACCAAAACATCTAGATCCCAACTGGACAGACAAATTTAACATTTTCCCTGGTCTGCTACAAAATTCCCTGACATTTCCCTATCTCCTTCGATGGTCAAATGGTTCGAGTCTGGTGTACTGAGTGTGTTCCACTCCTCCTTTAGGCAAATGTAGCTACACTTACTTGAAATTCAACTGTCCTCATCCCTAACACATTAGCGTTGTTAGCACATAGGTATACCAGTCTAAGTTGTGTAGTAAAGTACAGTGATAAATTTTAAAAAAAAGTTCAGGTTAATTGTTAGTAATTTAGAAAGTCTATTTTGAAAATGAAATTTGATTTATTTAAATTGAACACAGTGATATCTTTAAATTTAGTTCAATAGGGCTGTAGCAGCACTGTATTAAAACTAAATAATGTGTGATATCATCATCCCAAACAAAACCTACCCCTGACCTGTCCCTGTTAGTGATAACAACCCAAACAAAGCCCATCCCTGACTGTCCCTGTTAGTGATAAACAACCCAAACAAAGTCCATCCCTAACTGTCCCTGTTAGTGATGATAACCCAAACAAAGCCCAGCCCTGACTGTTGTCCCTGTTAGTGATACCATCACCCCAAACAAAGTCCATCCCTGACTGTCCCTGTTAGTGATAACAACCCAAACAAAGTCCATCCCTGACTGTCCCTGTTAGTGATAATATCTCGAACAAAGCCCAGCTCTGACTGTCCCTATTCCTGACTGTCCCTGTTAGTGATAACATCTCGAACAAAGCCCAGCCCTGACTGTCTCTGTTAGTGATAACCCCCCCCAAACAAAGCCCAGCCCTGACTGTCCCTGTTAGTGATAACTCCCCAAACAAAGCCCAGCCCTGACTGTCTCTGTTAGTGATAACCCCAAACAAAGCCCAGCNATAACTCCCCCAAACAAAGCCCAGCCCTGATTGTCCCTGTTAGTGATACCATCACCCCAAACAAAGCCCAACCCTGACTGTCTCTGTTAGTGATAACATCTCAAACAAAGCCCAGCCCTGACTGTCCCTAATCCTGACTGTCCCTGTTAGTGATAACATCTCGAACAAAGCCCAGCCCTGACTGTCCCTGTTAGTGATAACATCTCAAACAAAGCCCAGCCCTGACTGTCCCTGTTAGTGATAACCCCCCCAAACAAAGCCCAGCCCTGACTGTCCCTGTTAGTGATAACATCTCGAACAAAGCCTTCCACTGACCTGTCCCTGTTAGTGATAACATCCCAAACAAAGCCCAGCCCTGACTGTCCCTGTTAGTGATAACATCCCAAACAAAGCCTACCAAAGACCTGTCCCTGTTAGTGATAACAACCCAAACAAAGCCTATCCCTGACTGTCCCTGTTAGTGATAACATCCCAAACAAAGCCTATCCCTGACTGTCCCTGTTAGTGATAACTCCCCCAAACAAAGCCTATCCCTGACTGTCCCTGTTAGTGATAACATCCCAAACAAAGCCCAGCCCTGACTGTCCCTGTTAGTGATCCCAGTTCCCAACAACTGGTCCTGATGAAAGCACAGGCAAGAATCTGGGTCAACCTTAGACAATGTTGTCAAGGTCAACATACTGACCCCAGCTGTGGTACATTTCTAATTAGAACTAGTCTTGACAAAATAGTTCCCACTGATTGCAAATAATTATACTGTGTGATTATGATGTTGGGAACCTCATGACTGTGATAGTGAGAGTAGTGTGATGTTGATGTAGGGAATAGCAGGGTGTTGATGTCGGGAATAGCAGGGTGTTGATGTCGGGAATAACAGGGTGTTGATGTCGGGAATAGCGGGGTGTTGATGTCGGGAATAGCGGGGTGTTGATGTCGGGAATAGCAACGTGTTGATGTCGGGAATAGCAGGGTGTTGATGTCGGGAATATCAGGGTGTTGATGTCGGGAATAGCAGGGTGTTGATGTCGGGAATAGCGGGGTGTTGATGTCGGGAATAGCGGGGTGTTGATGTCGGGAATATCAGGGTGTTGATGTCGGGAATATCAGGGTGTAGATGTCGGGAATATCAGGGTGTAGATGTCGGGAATATCAGGGTGTTGATGTCGGGAATAGCAGGGTGTTGATGTCGGGAATATCAGGGTGTAGATGTCGGGAATATCAGGGTGTTGATGTCGGGAATAGCAGGGTGTTGATGTCGGGAATAGCAGGGTGTTGATGTCGGGAATAGGAGGGTGTTGATGTCGGGAATAGCAGGGTGTTGATGTCGGGAATATCAGGGTGTTGATGTCGGGAATATCAGGGTGTTGATGTCGGGAATAGCAGGGTGTTGATGTCGGGAATAGCAGGGTGTTGATGTCGAGAATAGCAGGGTGTTGAAGATAGCTGCTAAGATAAAATAATAAAAAGTGTTACTTCCCTCTAGCTAAGAAGAGCCTGGGAGGTTTGTGGACCTTGTCTTACAAATCAATCAACAGTAAGTAACAAGATGTAACAAACTTTAAACTAGTTGGGAACAAAACATGAAGGGAAAGTAGCATTTGCATGGAGAGAGAATGAGAAACTACACTGTGGATGAAACCCTCTTAGTAGTGATGGTCCATGCCATGTCTTACCTTGTAGACCTGTCCATACGTGCCATTCCCAACGACCTCGATCAGCTCGAAGATACCGGCTGGATCCTGGAATCAGGTACAACGTACATTCACTGGACAGTGTAGTCAATATATCACATTTGCCACCCGGCCGGTATTCGAACCAATCGCTCGGGAGATAAGTGCCAGGAACAGTACGCTTCTCATGACAGTTGCAAATAGGTGTGTTAGCGTATTAATACACCCAACAAGAATAAAACAAAATTAATAATTGCAATTTTAAAATTGTTTTGTGAGGTTGCTGATGTACTAGAAACCTAGATTAGGAATCAACCACTTTACGTGTAACATTGCCTTCAACAAGTTGATGTGGGTTCCCCACATATACCAGTATAGATGTTTGAGAGCTAATTAGCTCTCGCAAATGAATAGTTAGTCTTTATCACCTTTGACTACAAACATGTTGGAACACTTCTAAAGAAATCACACAGAAGTAAACTATCACACATGACAGTCACAACTATTATTATCATTATTATTACCGCGTCTTACTACCCGTTCGGGTTATACGCACTTACGCTAATGTGTAATGGTAGGGTGATTGTGAGATGAAATGGAGGACCTACAGTTTAACGTGGGATCCGAACCACGGTGGAGGCCTGGCATTCCTCACATTCACAAGATGTCTTGTCAGAGGTGAAGGAAGGGTTTGGTAATCAGATAAATCTTTGCCGGGACCGAGGATNGAGGCCTGGCATTCCTCACATTCACAAGATGTATTGTCAGAGGTGAAGGAAGGGTTTGGTAATCAGATAAATTTATGCCGGGACCGGGGATTGAACCCCGGCCGCCAGCACAGAAGTCTGACACCTTACCCCTAGACCGCCAGGTCACCCACAACTAGTAACCTTACAAATAAATATATTTAAATGGCGTCACAGGTATTTTAGTGCACAATGGTAGATATGTTTATTATTTAAAACATCTCAACCTAACAAAACCTAACTGTTCACTGTGAATAAATAAAAATGTATATTAAATTAAAATGAATGGAATAGGATGGTGTGTGTGCATATGATATTTTAAGAAAAACATTTTGTGGCTTTACAAGAGATTAGGTTTGGAACGGTGGCCACACTAATTAACTTTTCAAATTCCCCGACTTTTCCATACACATTTTTTAATTTTCCCCGTTTATGTAACTGTTAGCCAATAAGCATGGACCGATCTTCAATGGCGCACATGTCCGAACTGATGTTAATTGGCTGTGACCTGCACTGGTGAGCATGTTGACAAAGGTGTCAGTCTCGGCGATGGGGAGCTCCAGGCTCAAATGCACATAATTTGTTAAGATGAACAAGGAACAAATCAGAACGGTGGAGATATACAATAGTGTTGTTGCTTTAGTTTTTTGTTCATTACTCATGAAAGTGAATAGGTTATGAAATACTTGATCAGATAATATCTCGTGAACTTGATTGAGTCCTCTCGTTCCGTCTAAACCTAAACAGCGCAATGTGTCTGAACTTTTTCCCCGTTTCATGGTCAAAATCCCAGACTTCTCCAGGTTTGTGAGCACCCTGTTCGGGGGATAGTCAGTAATAATAAAACCTGCTTCAGTAGCTGCATGGTCTAAGGCATCGCTCTCGTGTTAAGACTAGACCACCGATGACCGGGAGATTGGGGGTTTGAATCTCGGTCGGGTGTACTAAGGTTTTTTTTTCTTTTTTTCTTTTTTTTTTCAAAATGGTTTCTCACTCTCACACCACTCAAATACAGGTACACTTCTTTTAAATTCAACCTTCCTCCTCTTAACTCATTAACATAATTAGTACATATGTGTGTAATCTGAATAGGTAGTAAGACACTGCCGCTGTATCCATTGCATACTAAAATACTTTTTGCGCCATCTTAGGACATTTCCATTCCTAAATACAGTATTTACTTTCCGTAGTTTAGACGAGTACATTTTTAATTTTTCAAAATTAGAGAACCTACAAACAATCTCAATATTGTTATCATTTGATTCACCATATTCTTTTGAGTGTATGAGTGTGTGTATATATATATATACTAGTAATCCCACACATAGTTGCCCGTTACCCACTGTGGTATTGTGTTAGAAATAGCCTAATAAAAGAGCTAGTTAATGTTAAAAATGTCAGATCTATACGTGCCGTAGATTTGGCTGGGCATCGCACACAAACAAACAAACACACAGACAAACACTTCTTTTTCTACAGTAATATTATAAAGAGGAAAGATCTGATTTTTTGTTTTTTTGTTTGTAATGAGGAATAAATTAAATTTTCAAAATAAAATATAGCCTATGTTACTCGCTGATAATGTAGCTTTATATTGGTGAAAGAATTTTTAAAATCGGTGGTCCATTAGTTTTTGAGTTTATCCATTACAAAAAAAATAAAAATAAAATCTTTCCTCTTTATAATATATAGGATAGGACTACATATAAGTAAATCAACAGTTTTTCATATATATATATATATATATGTGTGTGTGTGTTTGATGACCAAGAAGAGCGTTCAGAGAACGAATGTAAGATGTGTGCTATTTAAGGGCGCCGCTTACTTTAATGGCAATATCCTCCTCACATTGAGGTATTTCTTATTGCGACAGTTCCAAGGCTTCAGAAGCTTGAAGACAAACCTGACTTAATACCTAAAGTATGTTCACCGTAGGAATTGTTTTCTGAAAGGCCTTTTTCCCTATCAGAAATCTAATATATAGTAGAATATTGGTAGGAAAAAAGACCTTTCGGAGAGTAATTCCTACCTTGAATGGAGTATAACTCTGGGTCTACATGAGAGAGAGAGAGAGAGAGAGAGAGAGAGACTAAAGTGTCTGAAACTTCAAATTGCGCTCACTCACTACCGGAGCAGAAAGAACACCCAGAGTGGCTCCCTTAGCGCCCTGACCCTTTGAAAGGTCGTTCAAAGAATTCAAGTGCAGTAATTATCATATTAGTAATCAAACAAAGCACAAGACAAGTTTCACAATCATACAGAGTGTCCAGCATAACTATATTTTAAAATTCCCAGACTTTTCCAGATTTTTCCAAAGCCAATCTCCAAACTTTCCAGCCACTTTATTCAAACATAATTTTATTAAGATACAATTAAATTGTATTAATATTTTAGACAATACATTTCCCTGAAGTTGCGTCACTCTATGACTCTATATAGCCATGACTCAATTTTGGCTAAAGACGTGTGGTAAGGGGGGTGAGGGGGGGCAGGGGGGAGGATACTGAGAATTTATATCCATGTGCTCAAATGGTACAACTGCGCTAAAATAAATTTGTGATACATATTGACTGGAAGAGATATCATATTTTGATTATTGTTAATTAAAGTTTCATTATTATTTTAATGAATATATATATATATATATATAAAAATTCCAGAAATTTGTTCAATTTCCCTGACTTTTCCAGGTTGCTGGACACCCTGGAATAGAGCAATGGTGGTTCAGGTGAATTCACAAACTATGAAATGTTATCATTTCTTCCGCAAATGAATTAAACTAGGCTTTCAAATGTAGGTAGTTTGTTTCATGGTACCTATAAGATAGTCTCTTGTATGAGTTAAGACTCATTTCAGTGGTCAAATAGTATAAGGCGTCACTCTCGTGATAGACCGGTACGACTATGAAGGGGATATCAGGGTTCAAATCTCGGTTAGGTGTACAGGGATTGTTTTTTTCTGAAATTGTTTTCCACCCTTCCTCCACGCAAATTTGGTTCAAGTTCCTCTAAATTTAACCTTCCTCATCCCAAACACTCAGTGTAATTAATAAGTAGCCCAAAAGGGTGCCTAATAAGATGCCGTGCTTAAAAAGAATACTTTCGACGAGAGCTCAGATGTATGGCCTTATGCCCAAAATAATCTGTAAGGTGTACATGCAAATATTCCGTAAAGATGTGTAAAAAAAAATCTGAAAGGTTCAAATAAACTTTAAAAATATATTTTAGGTGTATTTTTTCAAATTGTATCTACAATGACTAAATAAAGTTGTCTGAAAATCTTGCGATAAAATGTTTTAGCATCATAATAAAGATCTAGGCTGCTAATTTGTTCGGGCAATATTTGTTTGTAGAAACGTTAATAGGCTCTATTTAGAGAATATGAGATAGACTAGGTTTTATATTTTATTATTATTAGCACCGCGTCTTACTACCCGTTCGGGTTATACGCACTTACGCTAATGTGTAATGGTAGGGTGATTGTGAGATGAAATGGAGGACCTACAGTTTAACGTGGGATCCGAACCACGGTGGAGGCCTGGCATTCCCCACATTCACAAGATGTCTTGTCAGAGGTGAAGGAAGGGTTTGGTAATCAGTTAAATCTGTGCCGGGATTGAACCCCGGACCCCCGGCACAGAAGTCTGACACCTTACCCCTAGACCGCCAGGTCACCTACGGTTTTATATTTGATACAATTTTATTTCTTCAATATATTATGCATTAGAGTATATATTACTAGACTGTAAGTTAAATATATAGGTTTTAAAAATATGCTTTAAGACTGTAGAAACTCTAAATATTATGTAATGATTGATGAAACAAAAACTAAGAGCAGCTAAAACCATATTTAGGCCCAAAATTAGGCTTAGCATTGAATTAAGGATTTGAATAAAAAAAATTGAGGGTAGAGAACACTATCTGTCCCATTTTTTGGCCATTTCTTTCTTAAAATATTTAAAATATTAATATCAGCCCAAAATAATTACAAACATAACAAATATGTAGAATAGATTTGAACCAAAACAGAAGCAAAAAAACATTTGTGGTGTATTTTAGCCGTTCTAGAACAAATTGGGCAGGTTAATAATTTTAATTTAATAAGCTAACCCATAAGTTACTTGCTTATATATATTTGAGAGAAATGGCCAATCACGTTTGGGGAAAACCCAACAGTTTCACTAAACAATTTTTCTTTTATTTAAATAGGAATTTCAAACTAGCCTAGTAACTGTATAAAGTGGCGGCTCGTGTGTAAGCACTGCGGAACTGCAGCACCCCTATGTCCACTTGATATTATCGATAACATTTAAGATAACGAGTCCTTTATTCTTTCTTTATTTTTATAGTACAATATATATTCCTTAAGCTTAATGTCAGTACTTCAGTAGCCATCCCCCAGTTTATGAAAAATATACAAAACATCTTTGTATGGAACTGTGTGCTTCACAGTGCCAGTGACGTGGTGTTTGATTGTTGTGCACATGCGCACATAGGAGAGGGGTGGGGAAGAAGGTGGGACTGCCAGGTAGAGAGAGCACTGTTGCTCTCGCAGTGCCGGCTCTGGCGTGATGGTGGAAGTTTTTTTTTACTCAGCGTGTGTTATGCTTAAAAACCGTGTACCATATTCTTGAATGTGATAAAGTGTAGAAAGTATAGAATTAGATTATTATTCTGCTTCCAGATATTCTATTTGATTCTTTTTTTTTCCGTTCTTTTATTTAACAGAAAGACTAAATGCGCTTGCAGTACTTTCAATGGAGAAAAATTTCCTCAATTGTCATCCAGAGATCAAGGAGAAAATTATTGAACTTTTTGCACAAATTAAAACAAGAAGAATAGATTTAATTTTTAAATGAATAGATCAAGTTGGAACTGTAACAATTTAATTTAAAGTAAGTAAAAAGTTATTTTTTTGTTAAGATTTTATTAAGTTCCTGAATAAATTTTCTTTTTATACATGTTTTTTTTTTCCTTTTACATAATTTTAAAACAAAGGCTAAAAATTTTCTGGAGCAGCACCCCCACTAAGTATAAACGATAGTTTCTAGGTCTACGTTCAAATTGATAATTACTAGCGGTGTAATCTGTTCATCAATTGGTTGTTTATGGTATGCAGTCAAGAATTGAATATTATGGCAGGAATATAAAACTAAGATTATTAATCAGATGTAGGGTGTGGAATGTACATAATAGTATATTAATTCTCTCGTTTATCAATAGTTAAATTTAGCTAGTAATGAATTTTCATATGCTAAATTATATCTAAATGATTCAAACGCCGTCTGCCAGAAATTGGAGTGATTCATTAAATTTGCCAGACCTAGGTCAATTCGGCCCAGCCCACCTTCAAGTAGAACCGTCCATATTTATTTGTCAACAATACGCAAGACGTCAAGAGCTAACAGACAATACTATAGTTGCTATAATTTACCGAGATTTGTAAAATAATAAGATAATACCTTGAGAGCGTTCAAATCGATGTCATCTAAAGAGCAGTTTACACTTGGGGCCAAGTTGTGCGCCATCTTGAAAATATTCTTTGGAAACACAAAACACTTGACTAGGACGGGGTGCCCTTATGCCCCACACCCCGTAAAAATGAGCACCTCGGAAAAGTTTGGGGAGATCGTCGACACCCTCAACTTTCCCGCTACCTACTTGCTGGACACATTTTTACACCAACACAAATCCAAGTTCGTT
Organism: Timema douglasi; assembly: GCA_901482245.1. Taxonomy (NCBI): domain Eukaryota; kingdom Metazoa; phylum Arthropoda; class Insecta; order Phasmatodea; family Timematidae; genus Timema; species Timema douglasi. Next base: position 17,846 of record CABEEJ010006317.1, read on the forward strand.
TCACATTGAACCCACACCTAGTGCCACATGACGTCACACAATGACACAAAACACAGCAGAAAACCCCAAAATGATGCACAGGATTATGTTATCGAATATTAACTATTGATTAGTTTAAGATCCTAAGATAGACAATATTTAGTTTCATAGGCAAAATAAGCTACATTTTTATTTATAATTCGCTTAATGAACAATTCATTGTACTTCATTGAAGTACGAGGAGCCTAAGATTAACTTGTTAGGTCTTACAACAAGATGTGCATATAAAAGCCAAAGAATTGGAACAAACTATTGTAGATAGAGATACTTTGGTATAGTGTTGTACGAGTAATTACGAGTCTGGCACTGTGAAGCGCACAGTTCCATACAAAGATTTTTGTATATTTTTCATAAACTGGGGGATGGCTATTAAAATACTGACATAAGCCTTTAATTTTAATAATGAAGAAAGCTTTATTAATTTTATTTAAATAAGAAAAAATACGCTTTGTATGAAAAAAATTACTAAAGCAATTTTAATCTAAATACATTTTAGGTCAGTCACTAAAATATAGTTAAATTCAACAACAAAAAAGCCGTAACAACAAATGTTATTAATAATGTTAGTTATGCTCACCTCTAAAGAAGACAATGTATTGAAAACTACTAGGGACGGGAAATCAGACACCACGCTAATCTGCTAACTATTACATTAAGTTAATAATGTCACGTATTCTATCAAATAGTATGTATTATGTTTTAGATTTGATACGCTTAATCTATTTATTAAATATTATGTTACAAATAAAATTATTAATAAATATGAATAATTAATTACTGATTCCACACTCTACCACTAGCGCCATCCTTATCAGTCAAGTTAACGAATATTAGGCTAAAGTTAAGGGTAGGTAGTCACGGTGAAAATGGGAAAAGGAGGATTTAACATAAAAAATGATATGTCTAGAAATAGGTTGACATTGACTATTTTTGTTCAGTTTAAAATTAAATAGTAGAATCACAGATATTCTTCTTAACAGATCCTCTGAGGGAGGTTAGAGGAAACAACTAAAAAACTAGGGAGAGAATATGTAATTAGTGATGCATTTAAAAGACTCTTTGAGTAATAAATGTACAATAACAACAAAGTTAATATTAGCTTAGGTTGAAGTTAATCACATAAACCCTTATTTAATTATTGGTTTTATAGCCACATCATATAAATAAAAAATCATTAACATTCTAAGATATTCTAGCCCTATCTGTGGAAGATGATGGGCTGGATGATTAATTATTTTGTTAATTTAATTATACAATAGAACCAACTACATGAACAAGATACGAAAGATACAAGATTATTTCAACCCAGTTGTCTTTACTATAGTAACAATTATCAAATGTACTTAGAGAAAGGTCCATCTAAATATTATGAGATTTAATGAATCCTGGTTACCTACCACTCTCATCGAACAATAATAATAAATCAGCTCCCAACACCCTAGATTGGCCCTAATCTATATTTGAATCCCCAAACACTCTCGAGATAATTCTGGAGATATCGCTGGCCTAAGAACATTTGGATTAATTAAACATCTAATATCCTCTAGATGGTTCGTCTAAAACCTGTCGCACCCGCTTGTAGGAGTAGGAGTCGGCTGTCTACACTAACGCTAGAGTCGCAGTAATACGTAGGAATGGCTTGTTGGAAGGCATGATCATTGTCAAATGTTTCCGATAATGTCGTTGCGACACCTTACATTCAGCCAATCAGAAACTAAAATGGTTGGACTACTAAAGTCAGTTAAAATGAATACTAATTTAATCTAAGAAAATAAATATTTATTGCGTTTTTAAAACTTTTAGTAGAGATATATAATAAAAACATTTTAAAATATTTCTAAATTATTTGCAATCATGAATATGATTTTGTAGTCATACCCCACGTTGTTGTATGTGTGCTCTTAGCTAAGCGACAGGTTGTAAGTGAGCCACGAGTCTACTATACACTCGTTAGTAAGCCCAGGCGCGCTCACGTATAGGCCCTAAAAGTCCAGGCCATACGTGGCTGTGGCGTCGGGGTCAATTATTACGGTTTGCTACTCTTATCAATGTAAAGTGGCGAGGGTTTTTTGGCTTTAGCTCTCAACCATTTCATATATATACCCTACCAATTTAGAGAGATACTAAACGTTAGGGTCGCCCATTCTTACCTAACCTTTGAATATATCATTTTTAGCATCCCGTGATCATTATTTCGTCTTTTCAGCCAGTCCCGTGTCCATATTCTTTTCCTACGCTCCCTCTCGTAATTTTTAATACCATTAATAATAATTAATGCAGCTGCTGCACCCAAAATTAATCTCTGACGTTCTATAAATATTTGGACTAGAGCCGAGTACCAAACTAGCAGCGTGTAAATACTATAGTTACGTTTGTATTGTACTAGCTATTATACAAATATCTAAGCGCTAACTAGCACACCTGATTTCTAGTACAAGTGTAATGTGATAGTAGCTTTACACCATAAGAGTGCACAGGGTGTGAATGATGGGGGTGGCCAGTTTGAACACGAAGGGAGTGGGATCAAAGTCCTTCTCCCCCTGAGAATTTGTTTGAATGTATTTTTAACGATTTCAATATATTTAAAAAAAACTATTATTATTTTGCAAGATTATTCTTTTAAAACAAAAATGATAAATTACAATTACATCCTTCGGCTGAAGGGTGCCATTTTTTAAAAACTCATTAAAAAGTCCTTCAAGTCTGTATTTACAGCCCTGAGCCTAAATTAACTACTACCCTTGGAATAATGATCGACGCGTTTTCTAAAAGAAACGGGGTTGGGGCGTGGGAAGACATTAAGCACATCGTTCTTTGGTCACTTCAACCTTTCCTCTGCCTATGACACTCCTCACTACACAGCATGCAAGTATTGCGCAGCCTTTGAAGCTTTTATTTGTATAGTTTGGCCTAGTGGTCTAATGCTGTGATCACTACTTATCATTCTTATGACTATTAAGCGTGTTTATAATTGTTTTAATGTAGACAAACATTACAAGAAATACTTAGACTATTTTGGATAAATAGAAATTATATCGCTATTGTGATAATACCTCATCTCAATATTTGAATTAATATAAATAAAAGAAATTAGTTTAAATGTTGGTTGATCAGGAATCTTATTATTATTGTTATTTTTATTAAATTCTCTTACATGTTTTGTTTGTCTTCTTTGGTCTTGACTGTTTCAAGTAAGCGTCATGGATCAAATAACAAGCGCAAGCGTTACCAGTGCCATCTACATTATAGGAAACTGGCTGTGAAGTAATTGATAAAAGTATCTGTGCATATTTGGATAAATATTTGATGACTAGTGGCCATTGATTTTTATAATATAACTGGATGGATATCTGTGGCTGAAATTTTTTAGCTGTCGTCTGCATACTATTTTCTAAGAGAGAAGGAAACCTTCGGGTATCTCCTCTCTTACACCCATACAAGGCAATGTGACATTTTGACATCGTTCATTAATTTGATTGATTATATGAAATAAATCAATGTGTGATTAGTTAAATGAAATAAATATGTTAGTAAAATCTTTGAATAACATAACAAAGTTCAAAACCGGTTAGTTTTTTCCTTAACTAAGTTGATGTAGCCTAACATATACGATGATTTTTGAAGGAAGCTTGCTTGTAAAGCTTAATCTCGTACCAGACTCCTACCCTATGATTGTTTAGGTAAGATAAAATACCTTCCAGGAGGAAATTTATTCTTCCGTTCTAAATGGCCGTTTATCCTACATACATACATGTATATATACATATATATACATATATATGTGTGTGTGTGTGTGTGATAGTATTCTGGTACAAAATAAAGCCTTACAGATTGGGATTATTACTAAAAACAGGGAAAAGACTTAACTTTTTCACAATCACATTATCGTTTATCTGATGGAAAACAGGCTAATCGCAAGGTGACGACATATGAAAATATAACCAGATATTAACTTTAGTTATAATATTCGCCATCAGAGAGCACTAATGTCAACATAAAAATAAACCATCAGAGGGCACTAAAGTCCACATAATTTTTTTATATAAAAAAATTGAAAAATAATTTTTCATTTATTAAAAAAGATTATGATCACCAAATATAAGGAGCCACAAAATGTTTATATTGGAATCTGCTGGCATGCACACACTTGCTGGGGATTGTAGTATCTACTAGGTGCACACTACAATCCTACATAGGTGTAGAACCTGGTCATTCAATTTTGAGAACCCTAATGACCTCATTGTGTCGATGGGCCTCTAAATATTAATTTTGAGAAACAACTACGAAGCAACACTATGCACTATACCCTCTTAAGATTGCAAAGCTGCTAACGCATTGTTGAAAGTGTGTTCAGTAATCAACACTTCGAATGCAAAATTCAAATAACCTCATGGGTAACTGTATCATCGGGTAAAGACGAAGAATTGGCCTTATTCTGTTGAGGATGTCAGGAAAACTACAACACTCCCACATTTTGTGCCGAGCTAAAGCTAACATTTGTAGAGCATGAAGGGATCTTAATTAAAGTTACCCATACGTTAGAGCATCTGCGCATAAACTTTGAGACTCTTAACTACAAGATCTATAAATCACTACTTACTTATACTAGTGGGAAAGTATTAACGCTATCCATTTCTGTTTCCCGGTCTAGACGTCACTTCTAGCACTGTGATATCTAAGATTAAAAGTTTGTTTTCCCTATTTGGCATGCATTCGTTCTGAGAGGAGCTATTCTTTTAAATCCCAAGAGTTGAGAAACTATCTACATTCATTAGGGATATATAATTGCAAGACAACACCTTACGATCCACGAGGAAATGGTCAGGCAGAGAAGTATGTATGTAGGTTTAGTGTGGAAAACAATCAAGTTCGCGCTGAAAACTAAAGATTTAGGAACACAGCAGCGGGAAGAAGTAATGGAATTATGCGATAAGTTAGCTTATTTTTTACCACAATAAACAAAGCATCGCATGAACGTATGTTCAAGCACTTAAGATAGTCTAGCTACGATTCATCCATTCCAACTTGACTGATAACTCCGGGACCTGTCATGATACAAAGACATGGGAGGAGCTGACCCTCTTGTTGACGAAATTACCCTGCTTGAGGCCAACCCCGAGTACATATGTACATGTCAGACAGCCAGATGGACAGGAAACTACGATATCAACCAGATGTCTCACTCTGGCGAGGGTCTTGGGACATATAGACAAACCTGAAGAACAGGGTAGGATTCACACTCACGGAGGAGACTCTCAATCGGGCTCGATTCCTTAAACCCAATACCCTTCAACTCTTAAAGAGTTTCATCATCTCGGCTTCCTGCTACTTCTTGGACAAGATCTCAGATTATTTTTCTCCAGAAAGTTTGATCCCTGCTACATCTCTAGTAATGTCTCCAGGTGTATCCAATGCTCAACTCTCTGTAGAAGCTCACGGGTACAACGTACTCCTTCTTACTTCCAGAAATGTAACACTTAGGAGGGGGAGATGTAATAATAATGTTAGTTTCTCTCTGTCAAAACATGTTTAAAATATCATGCTTGTTTAGGCCTAACCTCATAACCAACAGTATGAGTGCCCAATAGTGTGGCGCACGAATACATTTATTAAAGCCCTTCTTTGTGCCAGTGTAGTTGGCGTCATGTAACACTCATGTCGAACTTTTACCGTGTGCGTTCTGTTAAATAAGAACAGTGCGTTCCAAACTTCAAACTAAGTGTTTAATAGGTTATGGGCCCAGACACCCAACAATTGCGTAAATATCCACGTAATAATTCGTAAAAAGTGTCCGTCGGGTAATTCACAAATCCGTTTTGTGAATTCACGTTCGCGTTAGGAAGCAACGTGGTTCGCCATTTATTTATCGTTAGGTTCGCGCGATCAGCAAACATCGTGTGTTTGAGGTTATATAATCCGCGAGACCAAAATAGAAATAATGGCCGAAAAGTTTGTCGTGGCACACGTAAATAAGTTCGACGGCAATAATTATCACCAATGGAAATTTCAAATGAAATGTGCCCTAAGAGCAAAAGGAGTTTTTGACGTTGCAAAAGGCGCCATAGAAAAGCCGGCAATAGACAAAGAGAAGGAACTAGAAAAGTGGAACAAAGATGACGCAATTGCTATGTTTACACTTACTACAGCAATGGAACTATCACAGATCACATTAGTTGAAAATTGTGACTCGTCCAAAGAAATGCTAGAGAAATTAGACTCTATCTTTGAGCAGAAATCAGAAATGAACAAAATGCTAGTCCACGAACGCTTTCATCAGTACAAGATGGACGCCAACGACTCCATTGCTCAGCATATTGCCAAGATAGAAAATCTCGCGCGACATGTGAGAGAGACTGGTGAACAACTCAGCAATGTTACTATAATGACCAAAATTCTTGGTAGTCTACCTCCCAAATTTAGAAACTTCAGACAAGCTTGGCTTTCACTAGACGAGGCTAGACAGACAATCCCAAATATGACGGCACGCCTGTTGGATGAAGAGGCCAGTCTCACATCAACTGAACAATCGGAAAGTGCATTTTTATCCTCGACAAATTTGAAAAGCGATTTTAAAAGTTCTAATAATTCTCAAAAGTCCAATCAAAAACAAAGGAATAGATCAGGAAAACCAAGGGTAACGTGCTATAATTGCCAAAGAAAAGGACATTACGCAAGTGACTGTCGTGCACCTAAGAAACCCCGAGAAAACGGACAGCAAAACACTCACAGTGACCGTTCTCAACAGGGTCATTTTTCAGCATTCAGTGCAGAGCAGCAGGATGTTATACTAAAGTCAGCAATCGCCACCGAAGATAATTGGACATTGGACAGCGGCGCTTCTGCACATATGACTAATCGTCGTGATTACTTTTCTAAATTTGAAGAGACTGTAGACAATACGAGTGTCGTGCTTGGAAACAACCAAGGTCTTTCTGTGAAGGGAAGAGGAAGCATTAAAATAAAGAAATTTATCAGAGGTAATTGGTATGACTCCATCATCACAAATGTGTTGTATATTCCTGAACTAAGAAAAAGTCTTTTCTCTGAAGGTGTGATAACTGAAAAAGGGATGAAGATCCTTAAGGAAGATAGATATGCAGAAATTTACGAAAACGGGGAGCTAGTAGCAAGCGCGGTCCGTGAAACCAACAATCTGTATCGAATGTTATTCCGCACAGTGATCCCACATCAAGAAGTAGGCCTCAATTTAACCGCAAGTGGAAGTCTAAAATTGTGGCACGAGAGACTCGGACACATAAATAAGAGAGCTCTGCGTGAAATGGTCACCAAAGGCTTGGTTGAAGGTGTAAATATTAATGACATTGAAGATTTCTTCTGTGAGTCGTGTCAGTATGGTAAACAGCACAGGTTACCATTTTCGCCCTCAAAGCATGCCAAGGCCAAACCAGGTGAATTCATTTACAGTGACGTGTGTGGTCCAATGTCAACACCATCAGTTCAGGGTGCTAAATATTTTGTATTATTTAAGGATGACTGTTCAGGCTATCGTGTTGTATTTTTCATTAAGCACAAAGCGGATGTTGTTGTGTGTTTCAAAGATTTTGCAAACATGATAAAGAATAAATATGAATATTCTATTAAGACCCTACATACTGACAATGGGACAGAATACTGTAATCAGGAAATGAAAGAGTATATGTCAAAACATGGAATTGAGTTTGAAACAACGGCACCTTATACTCCTGAGCAAAATGGTAGAGCCGAACGTGACATGAGAACCATAATGGAAAGTGCGCGTTCAATGTTATATGCAAAGGATATGCCAACATATTTATGGGCAGAGGCAGTAAACACAGCTGTTTATATTCTAAACAGGACTCCAACCTCTCAAGCACCAAACTCGACACCCTATGAAATATGGAGTGGAAAAAGGCCTGTAATGTCACATTTAAGAATCTTTGGAAGTGAGGCATACATGCATGTACCAAAGGAACTGCGAAACAAACTGGCGCCAAAGAGCAAGAAACTCATCCTTGTGGGATATGATAGAAACTCAACCAACTATCGTTTGCTGGATCAAAATACACAGAAAATTACAGTCTCAAGAAATGTGATTTTCAATGAAAATTCAAGTAGTTTCATTCCTAAAAGAAACACTGTAGTCCCAGTAGTGATAGAAAACACACATTCTGTTCAAAGAATTCAGCAGGAGGACGCAGGCCCTCAACATTCCGAACAGAACGACGAAGAACCCAGGCACATTAAAGCAAATTACGAGCTGCGACCAAGAGATGTCATCAGGCCTCCCAAACGCTATGAAGCTAACCTAGTGGAAATAGATGTACCTCAGACCTATGAGGAAGCAATGAAGAGTCCTGATGCAGGGCAGTGGACTGACGCAATCAAAGAAGAACTGGATGCGCTGGAAAAGAACAACACTTGGGTGCTAGTATCACTACCTCCTGGTAAAAATCCAATAGGTTCAAAATGGGTTTTCAAAGTAAAACGCACCGGAGACGGAAACATTTCACGATATAAATCAAGACTGTGCGCTAAAGGTTTTGCACAGAAAGAAGGGGTCGACTATAATGACACATACTCTCCCACAACACGGTATGACTCTATACGAGTCCTACTCGCTATCGCAGCTCAACAAAACTATGAAATAATGCAGTTTGATGTGAAAACTGCATTTTTATATGGTGAACTCAAAGAAGATATCTACATGCTTCCACCAGATGGAATCAATATTAACCAAAACCTTGTCTGCAAATTAAGAAAGTCACTATATGGCCTCAAACAATCATCGCGTTGCTGGAACGAAAAGTTTGACGGTTTCCTGAAAATGTTTGGATTCTGCCAAAGTACTGCAGATAAATGTGTTTATCGAGGGGATTTCAATAAATCAAAGGTTCTGCTTGCGTTATATGTTGATGATGGGCTGATCATGGCTGAAAACAAAATGGCACTTCAACTTGTACTCGATAAACTGAAGACAACCTTCGAAGTCACAATCAGTGAACCAAATTACTTTGTGGGTCTGGAAATAAAACGAAATAATGTGAACGGATCAATATTTCTACATCAGGCCAACTATATCAAACAAATAATCAAGAGATTCAATCTTGAAGACTCTAAGCCAATCAGTGTGCCTGCTGATCCACACACTCACTTGAGTTCAAACATAGGGGAAAATGAAGAAATAAAAGTACCCTATCGAGAAGCTGTTGGCAGCTTAATGTTTGCTGCAATAGTTAGTCGGCCAGACATTATGTACGCAGTTGGAAACGTGAGTAGATATTTGGCAAACTATGGACCAAGTCATTGGAATGCAGTCAAACGCATCTTAAAATATCTAAAAGACACATCCAGCTATGGCATTGAATTTACAAGGAGTGAGAATCCACCCCCATTAATTGGCTTCTCGGACTCTGACTTCGCAAACGATTTGGACACCCGACGCTCCACAACTGGATACCTCTTTCAATTGAGTAATGGCCCTATAACATGGGCTAGTCAACGTCAACAAACCGTTTCCCTTTCCACTACCGAAGCTGAGTACATTGCTGCATCAACTGCGGCCAAAGAAGTCATCTGGCTTAGACATCTTCTACTTGACATTGGGGAAACAGTGGGAGAGGCCACAGTTCTAGCGGTTGATAATCAGAGTGCAATGCGCCTTGTGCGAAACCCAGAGTTCCACAAGAGAACCAAACACATAGACATACGTTACCACTTCATACGTGAGAAATATGAGAACGGTGAGATTGACATCAAGCATGTACCCTCTGAAGACCAGTTAGCAGATATACTAACCAAACCTCTTCCACGTGATCGTTTTCAGACACTCCGCGGTGCAATTGGAATGACAAGACTTGAGAGCTGATAAATGCTTTTCATTGACATTGATATGTATATAAAGCTGTTTATCATTTTTTTTTTTGTTTTTGAAGCTAATTAGTAACTACACTTAAGTAAGTCATATTTATAACCATTTGCAAGACTGTAAACAAGCATTCATTTAGTGGGAGTGTCAAAACATGTTTAAAATATCATGCTTGTTTAGGCCTAACCTCATAACCAACAGTATGAGTGCCCAATAGTGTGGCGCACGAATACATTTATTTAAGCCCTTCTTTGTGTCAGTGTAGTTGGCGTCATGTAACACTCATGTCGAACTTTTACTGTGTGCGTTCTGTTAAATAAGAACAGTGCGTTCCAAACTTCAAACTAAGTGTTTAATACTCTCTGGTACACATTGTTTGTTCTTTGCCCAATCATCTAGTGTTATCTTTAGTTGATGTGTCTATATTTCTTAAATTAAACCTACTCTATGGGTTGATCGAATCTTACTAATACCAACAATGTAAATTTTCAAAATTTATTGAATTAAAATGTACTCACCTAAATCACAAGAATGTAAATACAGTAAGATCTGACTAATTCTAAGTTGGTTAATTCGAACCCACCATTACTCATGAAATTCTTATTTAAATCAATGTTAAGAAATAACATTTAATTCAAATTTTAGAAGGAAATAGTTGGATAATTCAAAGTTTATACAGTATATTGTTAATTTTTCTGAGTTTCTATTCACTTCAAACCTAACTTAACAATCTCAAATAAACCCAAGAATCCCAAGAATAATTCATAGTGAAAGAGAAAGCAGGGAATTTTGCACCAGCTGCGAGCGGTGTTCCTAGAATAGGGGATGTTTTGGCTCTGCTCATTTTTTGTATGGTTATTTCATTTTTACAATTTGTCATTTTGAGGTTTTTACTTTATTGTGTACAAACAGTTTAGATACCCATTTCGGATATTTCGAATTTTTTTAGCTATCCCTTAGACTTTGAATTAAAAATGTTCTACTGTATTTAAAGTAATGACATTATCCCAGCTAGGCACTAAAATTGTTTTGAGTACAAAATAGTTTATAGGCTATCTTTGTTATTATAAAACTACAACAACCAAACAAACCTTAACATTCAATGTAACAATATCATCTTTTTCCTGAACTCTCTACATTGTAATTGTAGACAGCTCCTTATTGCAACAATGACAAGTCCTTCTCACAACAAACAATGACAGGTCATTGTCACAACAAACAATGGCAGGTCCTTGTCGCAACAAACAATGACAGGTCCTTATTGCAACAATGACAGGTCCTTTTCACAACAATGACAGGTCCTTATTGCAACAAGTCCTCACAGTTTATCCATGGGAGACCAGGAAGGAATAGGAAGTCAGTGAAATAATAAAACTTTTTTTTTATAAAAAGGCTAATTTATTTGATTGAATCTGTTCTATAAACAAATAAATTCACTAGCATTGTATAATAAAATTGCAAGTGTATCTATTTCCCAAGTGGTTATTATTTGTTTCAGAACAAAGTAAAAGTGTGATAGTATAAGTAGTTAATCAGAACAACTTTCTAATGCAAGGGTTGCAGACTTGCTCTTTCCCTGGTGGCCAATTCGGAAACCAGAAGCTAAGATTCTCAGGATAGAGTTCCAAGTAAAGTTATACAACTATTTTTACAAGATTATTATGTTTTGTTAAGGTATGGAAAAAAAAAGCTTCAGCGGCCGAATGGTCTAAGGCGCTACTCTCGTGTTAATATTGGCCTGCTGAAGATGAGGAGATTGGGGTTCAATACCGGTCAGGTCTACTGAGGTTTTTTTTTCTAAAATGTTTTCCCATTCTTTCATAAAAATGTGGGTATATTGCCTCAAAAATGCTTCTGTTTTCATCCCTACCCTATTTGAGTAGTTACAGGTGCACCAAAGG
>CABEEJ010006318.1:0-25255 GCA_901482245.1 Timema douglasi
GGAGTTGTTAGGTTTGGGGATTATTTTCCTAACACGCCCAGGCTACGTTAGGTTTGGGGATTATTTTCCTATCACGCCCAGGCTACATTGGTTTTGGGAATTATTTTTTCATTTTCCGAGAGTACAATCACCATGAGAAATGTGGTAGCTAGCAGCTAGCAGAAGATTTAAGAACTGTCAAAAGAAAAACCAAATCAACAATTAAATAGTTTTTGTGAAAGTTTTGACTGCCAAAAGTGACAATAAATCAACATATTATGGTCATTGCAGATCATATGGTTTGGCAAATGGATACATGTGATTTGATCTGCTAAATTTTTCTAGCTGTTAGCTATGGTGAATATACTATATTATCCACTGGTTACGTAGAGAGGCGCCAAAAAGCAACACCACCCGGGCACGAAATTTAAATTAGGAACTAGGAACACTGTTACAGAAAAAAATGAGAAAAGAGAAACATCTTTATCAACCAAAGAGTACAAGAATCAAATTCATTTTAAAAAACCTGTATTAAAAATAGTGGTGCTGTCGTAAATTTATCAGTGCTGGAACGCAAGGTCGTAGCAATCCCAAGGTTGAAGTGGCTTTTGGGACCCACAACCACCGTAGGCGAAAGAATTGCACTAACATAAGTGCCTCTAGAAGCTATTTGGAACATCTTTTAACGATTACTAAGGCAGAAACTTACTTAACGCACCTACCCTCAAATTTCAGGAATTCACATAGAGCACTGTGAATTTCATCAGAATTTATTCATTAATATTATGAAAAAAGTTTTAACATACTATTGATATAAAATCAATTATTTAACTTAGAATTACAAAGTATAAAACTGTGCTAAAATAATATTTTTTATATTTTTCCACGAAAAGCAGTGCCAGAACGGCGTTCTCCTACGTTCCCGCCCCACTACACCCTTGATTAAAAAGTATATATATTTGTTTATAGCTCAAAACGTATTGGTTTTATAAAAATATATTGCAAATAAAATATTTTTGTATTTAATAGTATTACAACTTTAAAATGATAATATATTATTACGAGTCTCAAATAGTTGCAGAAAAACGATGAAAATTTGAAAATCTCCCCTATGTAAAGTACCCTCAAAGTCATGTACAGAAAATGAAAATGTACATCTTGTTTATAGTGATAAAACGTGTTTAGATATCAAACTTAATCAAAATCATTAAAGTGAATTTCGAGAAAATATATTTATTCTCTTTTTGCCTTTCAATAAAGTAGCCTTAAATATAGGGTTAGATATCTAATTCCAAAAAACCCTCGGAGGGAGGGGGGGGAAGGTCTTATGTAAACCCCAGATACAAAGTTTTAGTCCAAATGGTGAAATGGTTTCAGTTTTATCCCAAACCAAGGTACAAACAGTCAGACGGCATTGCGGAAACAACTTTTTTTGTTTGTTTGAGAGGGCTATGAAACGTCGACAATTATCAAAATCTCAATTTCGAATTTTTGACAAGCACAATATTTTTACTCCTAGGTGTCAAGACAAAGTAAATATTAGCTTACAAAGCTTAGTTACACACAGCCGTTGCTTGCCATTCGCTTGATCGCCATTGATGGGGAGGTCGAGGTTCGAATATCATCTGCGTGAACTGAAGATGGTTTTCCCGTTAAATGTATATACATACCTTTAACGGTTTTCCACAAGTGATTTATCACTCTGGTTTTCCCATCTTTACTCCATGAAAATACGGGTTCACTTAATCTTAGCCACCTTCCCCATCTCTACATAATCAGATTAAGCCGTTGATAGCCTGTGTTCTGAACGTGGCAATAAAAAAGAAAAACCTTGGTTTTGGATGGGCTATAATCAAATTATAATAATAAACTCATGATTTTAAATGGAAACATGTCTTAGCCAGTTATATTTAATTCAGATTTTTTAGATCATAAAATACAATGTTCTTGTTAGTATGGTGTTCGAAACAATGAACAGTAGGGCCTATTTGTAAAGTGAATTAGGTGTACATTACGCAAACTTTATTTAATTGAAATAAAATTTAAGAAATTGCAATTTTTTGCCAACTTTGGCCTTCTTTTTCTAACTCATTAATTTTTTAAAAGATATTTCCAATTTTTTCACCTAGAACAAAGTGTGGTTTTCACTTTAATTTTCTATCTTCTGTACAAACAAATTGTGTTGCACTTATTCGAACCTCCTTATACCATGTATTTAAATAATTAGCTTAAGTAGTGAAAATAAAAACTATGCCACTGAAAAAACAAACAAAAATTGCTATTTTTTTTAAATATATGGAAGAAAATATATTTTTATATATTTCTACAGTAATAAACAAACTAAATAAAAATGTCCAAATTTACTGTAAATAATGATTTCCTAAGGTAACTCAGAAAAATTATACTATGACAGGGATTTGAGCCCTTGTACTTTGACTTTGAGCACTATTCTACAAAAACCTGAGATTGCTGCTTAAAACCCTGCACCCCTCCTTAGAGAGTATAAAGGTGATTGGGTTTTTATGTTGAGTAGCAAGCAACAAAGTTGAAAGGATTAGGGGGTAGGGAGGCTGCCTGTGGAGTGTAAGGACACTCTGAAAGGGGGGTAAAATAAGGGGGTGAAAGGTGTCATTGTGGTGACTGTCATTTACAGTAGTGAACCTCTGGTGAGGTGGAACTATTTAGTAGCTTGGGACGTGATACCAGCCAGAGATTCTAATTGTAGGCGAGGTAAAAAGTAAATTGGTGAATTTTATCCGGGGTCCTAGTAATGTCCGGGCAGGTTTAATTGTCGTCGGGAAATAGATATCGCGATAATTTTTCGTGAGTCCCACACTACGCAGTTTTCCTAATCCCCCCCCGTTCCTGTTATTAAACTCCCCTGGCTTCAACATCAGGATGAGCCTTTCTAGTAATGCCCACACTTTACTACGTGCATCCCGCCTCGGTGGCGTAGTTGGCTAACGCGCTTGTCGTGTTGAAGCTCGACTGCTGAGGACGGGGAGATCGAGGTTCGAATCTCAGGTCGGGTGAACTGAGGGTGGTTTTTCCTAAATGGTTTTCCACTCTTCCTCCACGCATATGCGGGTTTACTTCCTCTGATTCAACCTTCCCAATTCCTAACCCATTAGAGTAATTAGTACTTAGCGCGTATAACCCGAACGGGTAGTAAGACGCGGTGATAAATATTATTATTATTATTATTACTTCGTGCAAGGGGCATATCACACAACTAGAAGCCTACTCCCTACACTTCAGACTACCTCTATTTTTTCTACCATGAACATCGTGAGAAACAGTTTGTAGTTTGTATTCTTCATATTGTATTTCTTTGTTTGAGCATAAAAGTAAAATGTTGGTTCTTATAATTTTTGTTTTTATTGTCTCAATTTTAATTTATCTAGTTTTTTTGTTGTAACTGGTGGTTCCAATAATTGTAGCTGGGGTAGAAAATAAAGTAGTTAATAGATTATTAGGTAAAATACGGTAATTTGCACACTGTCGTGGCTGATACGAGCTGAATATCGCAAATTGATACTTTTAAGAATCAAAGAACGTACCCTATTTCAGTACTTGAGTGATTTAAATAACACACAATCAAACAAAGAGGCAATACCAATCAACATAGCTTAAATTTATTTAATTACCTCCCATTCAAATTATACACAGAGTTAATGAGTTCCGAAGTCAAATAAAGGATTTTAAAACATAGATAACGGCACGCACAGTGGTTCGAAGCGTCACATAGTAAATAATCTGTGAATTAATTAAATTAGACCGGGACGCAGTGGACAACTGAAATAGAAGAGTCCTGACAACTTAACAAACAAAGGGGTTGCGGGTGAGAAACAACATATCTCCAAACTGCTCGAATTACCAGGAACAGAAACAAGTCGGCTATAAGACATCATTAGCATTCTTTTAGTGAGATCCAAATAGCTTAAATCATAAATGATCAGTATCACATAAGTAGGAATGGCAATGCTATATCGATATAAATCTATCTCGCTGTATCTACAAAAATATCGATATAAACTTAGTCTAAATGCTTTAGTATCCGATATATTTAACAGTTTATTGCTGTATTTCAAATATTGGACTACTCTTTAAAGCTTGTGAATAGAAGTAAATTAAGGGATCGTTTCTTAGTTTTACTAATTCTACTATTTTCAACAGCCAAATAAAACATTTAAAGTGAAAATATGTGAATACTAATATTATAGAACAGCTCCCACCTTAATACCACCTTTGCAGTTTGCCTGCCATAGACTATTACAAATTATTATATGAATATTACAAACAACCAATATATTGATATTATTTGATCTATATATCGTAGCTTTAGATAAATACCTCACGATACATAAAAAGATAAATGCATTGATCTATTGGGCCGTACGGCTGTTGCCCAACTAAGAATATCCAAATTGACAGAAGCGCCAATCTAGTTCATCTTAGAAAGAGCTGATTTATTGTTTGATTACTGTCACTGTCGTGTCTCTTAACCTCGTGTATGATTAATTATTAACCTTGTGGTTAACCTATGAGATGTATCTGTAGTAGAATTACAGGAGTATTAATACATTGACACTGTGTGGTGAGAAATGTTGATTGTGAGTGATTGCGTTGGGGTCTCGGGTATGGGAAGGATTTTCTTTTCTGGGATGGGGGTAGGTGTGTTTAGGTATGATAGTGATCTATTAGGGAAAACTACCTCCTTATATATCTATAGTAAGACTTTCATCGGTGGTCAGATCCATGGGATAAGCGTCAAATCTAGTTTTTCTGTAGAGGATAGGTTGAAGAACGAATCCCAGTCGTGTAGACTGAGGGTGTTTTATTTGACTCAATGGTTCTCTACCCTAGCTATACCTTCCTCATCCCTATTCTTTTAGTTTAATTAATTCAAGTGTATAGTCCAGATAGAAAGTAATATGTGGCTCACAGATTAAAAATATCACTTAGACCTGCTTTGGTGGTCGAATAGTCTAAAACTCTTAAGGCGTCGCTCTCGCAATAGGCAAGACTGCCGGTAACTGGGAGATCGGGGTTATAATCTGTTCATGTACTGAGGGTGGGCTTTTCTAAATTATTTTCCACTCTCTTTCTCTCTCTACGCAAATCCGAGTATCCTTCCTTTAATCTCAACCTCCCTTGTCCATAACACATTAGTGCAATTAATTTAAATGCGTATAACCCGAATGAATAGTAATACGTGGTGATAAACAAATTAAAAAGGATGTAAAACTTAGAACTTTGAAACTCTCAGGACTCAAACCAGAGCTTATAAGCTGTAACTGCAAATAATATTAAACATAATTAGGCGTAAAAGTGGCACATGAGTAAGCCTACTTGGTTGTGCCTGAATAATTGACCATTTATCAATAAAAGCAAGGGAATCTGCTCCCCTACCCCGGAAATTACTCGGGCAGACCCTGACAAATGATGAGCGGGATGAATTACAGTAATCTTGCAGCCAGTATACATCAGTTAATGAGTGACAGCTGATATCGCTACTTTGCCTGAATAGTGACCGCCATCTTTGCACGGTAAACACTCCTCTTTTTGACAACAGTAAATATTATAGAGCAAGTATATTTCTCATACGGGATGGGACCAGTATAAGTCAATTGAACTACACCAGTGACAACTTAGTGCATCCAGTTAAATATTGAACCCAGCTCACAGGACTATATGCGCATGGTCAACTGTACCGAAGAGCAGATAAGATTAAAATCATGTAGAAAGCTAGATATAACGTTTATATCACTATTTGTTACTGATAATTGTAATTCATAAAATACAATTTTACCATCAGAGAAATAGGTTTAGAAGTGAATGCTGATAAGATTAAGTGCATGGTCACACAGAAAGCCCAGACTGAGGACGACAATAATTAGTTCATATCTTAGGAGCAATTTTGACTCTCGGTAATGATGTGTGAATGAAAATAATTATGAAAAGTATGCAATCGAGAAATGCATGTTATTATTCGATCAATACGTTGTTAACACCTTGACTGCTGTTAAGGAATGTAAAACTCAGAATATACAAAACAGTTGTTTTGCTAGTTTTTATTTTTTGATTGTGAATGTTAGTCTTTAACCTTAAATGACAAAAATAAATTTAAAAAGGGATTAAGATATAGAAGAGATGAAGAGTTTACATGATGATGCGTTACATACCCTGTACTAATAACCAAACATAGTTAGGGTAATCAAATCTTACAGATTACCAGTGGAAGAGCATTTAGCGCGAACTGGAGAATCTAGAACCATGCTCAAGGTACTGATTGGCAAACCCAATAGTAAGAGACCAGCGTGAAGACCAAGATGCAGAAGGGAGGATAGAATTAGAATGGACCTGAAAATACAGGATGTAAGAGGTGGACTGGATAGAACTAAATCAAGCTAGGGGTAGGTGGCCCACGTTTGTAAGTGCGGTGATGAACTTTTGATATCATATATCAGAATTCATTCACCTTACCAACTTTATAAAATACCTATATATATGATATAAAATCTCTTTTGATACATAACAAAGATACGTCTCTTGATAACATTTCCTTTGTTCAATCTCTTCTTTATTCGTTGTAGCCAATAACACACACTCAGGGCAGGCTGAAGGTTTAAAGGTCAATTGCAATAGAAACACTGGACAATTCTCGTAATAGTCCATGAGGATACAACCGAGTACCACTTATTCACCCCACCAAATATTTTGGCATAATGGAAGTTCTATCCCTCAAATAAACTGATATCTTGACAACAAAAATGATACATGACACCATAGAGATTTTTTATGTTCCCCTGAACTTTTTTTTTATTAAACTAAAATCCGTCTATTATAAATCGTGAACGCTGTCATAACAGAACAATCTGTTAGAAAGAAAATGTGAGATATGTGACGACAATGTGCTAAATTTCATGATCAGAAATTGTGTGCGAGCGTGTGTGTGTGTGTCTGTGTTTGTGTCTGTCTGTTTCATGTTCCCCTGATTGATGTCCCCTGGGCTTCCTCTAAGCGCAGCAGTATACTATCTCCACTATGAAAGATTTGATGAACTTGAATAGTTAATTTTGAACGTGGGTATTAAAATCCTGTCCCACCCCACGGATAGCACCCAACTCAGGTCATACAGGTCAAATCAGACGTTACCCTGTGGTGTGGTTTTCTGTATTCTACTAGAAAAACAAAGTAGAATTGAGAGCAATAAGCTTTTTTACCGCATTTTTAAAGACATGACCAAATTGAAATGTAATTATTTTAAAACATAACTATTAAAATTAATCCCAATTTTACTGTTAACAAATGAAGACTATGTACAGAGAGCCGCACTTTAATGAGTGTTCTGGTTCGAGCTGATTGATTATCTAATTTAACGGTTAATAGGTTGTGATATTGTCTCCTTAACACTTAGATTATCCATGTTGGATGTTTATGGTCAACTAAGGTAAATAACGACAATGTATTCCATGAGTTATTAATTTCAACCCCATCAGAACTACAACCTGAACCTTTTTTATCATTATTTAGCACTGCGACTTACTACCCGTTAGGGCTATAAGCCTATGTATTAATTAAACTAACATGTTAGGGATCATAAAGGTTGAATTTAAAGGAGATGTACCCGTATTTGCATGTAGGGAGAGTGGAAAACCATTTATAAAAAACACCATCAATACCCCCGACTGGAATCTAGCCCCGATCTCCCAGTCTTGGGCAGTATAGTATATTGTGAGAGTAGCGCCGTAGATCATGCGGCGACCGAAGTGGCTCAAATTCTATTGACAGGTGATCTGTGATCTGGTGGAACACGACTTATTAACAATCATCAAAAATGGTTTAGTTTGAAATTAGCTTAATTAAAATATGGAGTTTAATAGTTTAGAGCAGGTATGTCGAACTCGTGGCCCTATTCATGATTTTTTGTGTCCCGCGGGACCTTAAGACAAACCATCATGCCACGTGACCCTATTCTTTCTACTAAACTTCGAGGGAAAACCATATTTTAAAACGTGATATTTAGGAATCTGGTATAATTTGGACAATCCTAGCATGTGAGTTTAGTGTGCCGAATCTACTCTTATTTCGATAGGCACAAACTATTTCCCAAAAGTGCGTATAACCCGAACGGGTAGTAAGACGCGGTGCTAATAATAATAATAATAATAATATTTCCCAAAACTGTTTAATTTGCGCACCAAACATGTCCAATGTGTGCCATTATTTTCTCACATAAAAAGAAACAAAAATCAAAGAATTCTCGGCTTGCATACCAACATTATAAAAATTACTTCTGACATTATATTAAAAATTCAACACTAGCAATATTGATGCAAATAAAAGGCTACAAATGTTTGGTCAAAAATATTTAATCGACCATATATTTTCTCTAAAAAAAACCAATCAAGAATTAGTTTACTCAAGACAGTTATTACAATACAGATATTTTAAAAGTACCATCTTCAGTATTTTTAATGTTAATTGTTATTATCAAATGAGTTTGACACGCCTGGTTTAGAGAATTATTTTTCATTTTATTTATTTGAGGTATTTAACCTGCACTTTCTGAAAATACTGATTGTATCAGAACATGGAATTTAAATGAGCGAATGCGAAATGGTTTACCAATTTCGTCGAAAAAGAATTTTTACATAATTTCCAGGGTTCATAGACATAGATATAGATCTACGAACGTACTTCCCCTTCGAAGGAAGTTGTTCTACGGTTTTGTATCGCTCAATAAAAAATTTAATAAATAGCTATTCAAAATGTTTCAAGAAATAAGTAAATGCGTAAAACTGGGAGCTTAGGTTAATTTTGGATCTTTCAACCCTGGTGCTCCCTCAACAAATTATCACCGTATAGTGCTTTCTTGTCAAATATCCTTTGTAAAGTTCTCTTCTGTAAAAGACTTCATATTAAAGGCTCTCCTGTAAAACATTATCTGGTTTTATCTGTCAAAAATTAGTCACTCCTATACATTGTGCATGTACAACTACAGCTAGATTTTTATAAAATGGGCATATTAAGAATTATAACATTTTTATTGAGGCCAAAATTGACAGCATTTTACAATATTGTATTTATTATTTTGTAACCACCGAAGATCACATGACCTGATGTATGAATGATCTAGTGATTTTTCCAGGTTTTCATATGAAATTAGACTATGTTCTGGCCAAACTTCCTGGATATGTTATGACCAAGTGGTCATCTACAGATTAACGAACTTGGTTTGTTGGGAAACCTGCCAATTGGCTGTGAGCAACACCTCCCTTTCAGGGCAACGTGCCACATAGGATCGACAACCTATCTTTCTACATTTCCCTTACCAGGAATGTTAAGACCATAACCCACTTTACACTGCTAAAGGAACCGGAGGTGAATGGTGCAAATAAGTCCTTGGTTCAGATTCAAGTGAGAGTATCTTGACTTATAGACCATATAGAAGTTCACTGTCATGGTAATATGTTATGTTACATTTTAACGATTTGTGTGTGTGTAAATGTGTAATTGCAGATGTTTCTATCTCCCGTCAAAATAATAAGTGTTAATTACAAAGAAGCATCGAGTTAATCCATTAAAAATTTCGTCAATGTTTATATATTGTTTAAGCTAGAATCATAATATTTCATGTGACACAATATTTTGTACATATTATATTATAAATTACCCTCACCCCCGCACTTAATTTTAACTTTGCTTCCACCTGCAGCATAGAGGGTTGGTGGGCTTACCCAGATTAATACTACCTTCTCCCCCATGGTAAATGTCAGAGCACATCCTGTTAAGCTCCTCTCGAAACGGAACACATTTATTAGTGACCTATCCAAAGTATAAAAAGTTTATGTTCCCAGTAAACATCGCTGCTCACTTTCTCAAACCAGGATATCTCGACACAGGAACAATGTCAATTTGTATTATTTAGTCAGTGTGGTTTAATATCCTGGCATAACAAATCCAATAGACGTTGAAGGAGCCGGTCTTCAAAGAGATACACGCTTTTCTTTTTATTGGAAGTGTAGCCTTGGTACGATTATTTTTGTTGTTGTTGAAAGAAATTCGTGCCTGGTGGATCTTTTTCTGAAAGCCGTGTGTTTAATAATTAAACCCACACCTCAAAAGGAGAACGGCCCTTGCTTGTTCGCAGTCAAAGGTTAAGGAGAGGAAATAATCACTGGCAGTCACAAGTAATGAAGTGGAAATAATCACTTTTGTTCTCTTGTTCATAGTCACAGGGTGAGGAGAGGAAATAATCACTGGCAGTCACAAGTAATGAAGCGGAAATAATCACTTTTGTTCTCTTGTTCATAGTCACAGGGTGAGGAGAGGAAATAATCATTAGCAGTCACAAGTAATGAAGCGGAAATAATCACTTGTGTTCTCTTGTTCACAGTCACAGAGTAAGGAAAGGAAATAATCACTGGCAGTCACAAGTAATGAAGTGGAAATAATCACTTTTGTTCTCTTGTTCATAGTCACAGGGTGAGGAGAGGAAATAATCACTGGCAGTCACAAGTAATGAAGCGGAAATAATCACTTTTGTTCTCTTGTTCATAGTCACAGGGTGAGGAGAGGAAATAATCACTGGCAGTCACAAATAATGAAGCGGAAATAATCACTTTTGTTCTCTTGTTCATAGTCACAGGGTGAGGAGAGGAAATAATCACTGGCACATGCTAATAGGCAAAACAATCTGTTTATGAAAACATGATCTGGTACGCGTACGTAACTGCTGATTCAGAACAATTGCCAGCATGGGTTATTTGGCTTACGTCATCCTTAAATTCTCTATCTTACCTAAGGCTGCAGGCTATGACAATACAATGTAATATAGCGCACATTAATAGCTATCTCAAGGTAATCGAGAGCGATTTAAACATATATTAAGCCGGGTAGGATTCTAACACGGGACTTTCAGTGGAAATACGATGCAAATGGTTATACTTACCCCTCTGAAACTTACTTATCTGTTTAGAAAAAATTCGGATTAAACGAGCCTGTGGGGGATATGGGATGCTGGAATTCAATTATGCAGTTCAAATGAATTTATTCTCTGTCGTCCAGTGGAAAAAAAAAGCTGTAGTCTATCTTCTTGTGGTGTTTGTCCTGGAACAGATCACGAAACGTTTGTAGGGGAGTTAAATAGATCCCCGCTATAATGTCTGAGACACCCTCATAATACAATACATGTTGTGAGATGTTATTCCTGTCATCAATGTTTATGTCAAGGGGCTGGTAACAGGACAACTTGTATTGCTGTTTGATCAGGAGGGTGGAAGGAGACATCAAACAGATCGCTCGGAGCGCCTGTTCGTTTGTTTGTCTGTTTGTTTGAGCTCTGCTAGCCGTTGTTACCACTCGAGTAAAGAACGACCTTTCACAAGACACAAATTGTCTCTGGTATGGATTTCTTTTGGAGCAATATCTAGTTATCTAGTTGTTATTGTTTTTATAAACTTTAGTGAGAAACAATTCCTGCCATCGTCATGTTGCCTCCCCCGTTAACAAGTACCTATTCTCATTGTAACACTGGTAGCTTGGTTCTATTCCACACACCTTGAAGAGACGTGAGCCTTCATCATGTTACCTCCCTATAAACCAAGTATATCTTATTGGAACATACATCATCTATTTTTGTTCATATTCCACTAGCTTATAAAGAGAGCAGTGGTTCTAAAACTGTGGTCCACCGTGGTATTCCAAGTGAACCCTAGACAGGTTTACAAAGAAAAAATAAATGTAATTTATTAAAGGGCTTAAGATTATAAGATTGACAGGCTAATTCCGTTAACTTTACAATACTTTGTACCATAAGTTAAGTCTTAAATGTGCATATGAAACAAACTCCACAATAAAATATTCTTTTAACGGATGATGAACACGTATATTCATAGACTGTCTGTGTTCACAAGGGTAAGGGTAGGCAATGTTTTAAGTTAAGTGGTCTATATGGGAATCAAAGGCTTATCAAGTGTCCTGCTATTGGTAAAATTTGATAAACACTGTGATAGAGACATAGAAACGTCCCATCACTCAAATATTATTATTTTGGTTTTTGTGTTAGACGTTTATTGTTTATCTCCTAGACCTACATAGTTAGTAAATCATGTTTTGGAATAATAATTTATTCAAATCATTACTGAAGTTTGTTAACAGTTAATATTGCTGGTGTTTCCCTCACGCCTGTCAGTGCCTGGAACTAAACAGAAGGTTGTGTATGTGTCGGCGAACATCTAAAGTCTATAATGAACAAACAGCTGACAATTTTACAATGTTGACTCATCAGGGAACATTAAAGGCATCAAATAACAAAACAGATACGTGAAAAACACACTCTAACAAAAGCCTCTCGTTAAAATGAATTCAACAGCTCTCTAAATATAGATACTGTATACAGCACTAAAAACCATTATATCCAATATTCTGCTTAACATATTCGTAACAAATGTTTGAAAATATTCTTTATGTTTATTATTACACTTATTTATTTTTATCTTTTAGCTACACAGTTTAACGACTATTGAGTTATTAATGTAATTTATTTAAAATAAATTTGAACATTATCTTATCAAAATATAAAAAGTTATTCATAAATCGGGGAGTGAAACTAAGTTTCGTAAGTTATCGAATCGAATGTATTAGGCTGCTAGATGAAATTATATTTATGTTCTCTGTTTTATTTAAATGATATAAGAGTTGGTTAATGTCTTATATTTTACACGATTTAGTTTAATTTTTAAAATAGAAGCTGCCTTATTTCCTTCTAGGCCAAGAAATATTAAAAATAAAAAAATGTTAATAATAAAAATTTGTAAATAACAAAAGTATAAAAATATTTGCTTTTAGGTTTATTAACCTTTTCAATAATAGTTATACGTATCATGCAATCTAAATCAAACTTTCTAATCAAAGAACCAAACAAAAATAGCTAAGATCAGAGAAAAATGACAAAAAATAGCAAAATCATTGAATCAAGCTCTCAATACCCGTATGGTTCTTAGCATTGAACAGCTTTATTTATTAACGTTATTGTTTATGCGATATTTATTGTGTACGTTTACCAATATTCCTCCATTTCTGGCAGAATATGATAAATGTATTCATTTGAATGAGCTCATTGGTTCGGTTTATAGAGTAGAGAATATACGTTATTTTCCTCATCTAGAGCAAACCAGAATTATTTGGAACAATTATTAACATGACATGAAAATATTTGAATTCCTAAACCAAAAATATATTATTTCTGTTAATTACATCTTAGCTGACTCATTATTTAAAAGTTCCTTTGTGATAAGGTTTTCCAATTTACTACAAATGTGAAGACTATCGACCAGGCCATTTAATTCCTAGGAATACAGGACAGATTAACGGTCTGAATGTAGACATTTATGAAATGAGGTCAGATGATCTCCATAGTGGCTTAGAGAAATATTTTCTGTTCTGTAAGACGACTTTTTTTTAAAAAAATACCACGTTTTATCACCAGTTTGGGTTATACGCATATCCACTTATTATGATGATGGATAAGGGATGAGTAAGGTATAATTTAGAGGAAGTGCACCCCCATTTGAGTGGAGGGAGAGTGTAAAAATTTTAGGAAAAAACCTTCACTAGAGCTGACCGGCATTAAAACCCCAATTTCCTCATAATCGGCAGTCCGGTCTATTACGATAGTGAAGCATTAATTAGACCATGTGGTCAACAAAGTGGATTAAGGGTGTTTATTAACAACTTAATCTAAGGTATTAGTAGGAGGAAGGTGGTTTTAGGGGATTTTAAACCACATAGGCGTTGAAAGATGATGGAAAACTACAGTTATAGTTCACATAGAAAACTACCCAAAATTCACCGGTCCGTATTTCTAGAGCCAGCCTTTCCATCACCAGTGATCCAGTCTATTGCTAACCCAAGGCATTGAACCACGGTACCACCTGCACAGATGAGTAGCTAGCGAGATTCTCTTTGTTTCAATATGCTCCAGTTAATTTGTATGTAAAGTAATTAAAACTTTAGATTACTTTTCACTAATAGTTGAGGCTTAGTTCTCTAAAACTGAGCGTTCAACATCCCACATCCTAGTTTTCCAAAGCCTTTACCGTGAACAAGGTAGTTCCCTGTGTCCAACTTTGGTATTTAGGTGACGTGAAATAACGCGATCAAGGAATGTTAGATATAATTGCAGTCCCAAGTACCGACAGCCTCCTTGGAACAGACCCATTATCGTGCTTCCCCTTAACTTTCTGCTGCGGGCTCTGCCCTTGGTCTGGGAATGTTAACTTGCGGTACAATTTCTGTGGTTACTACGTCATTTTAATATTTCTAGTATAATTGATCATTCAATTAATAGAATTACTCCTTTTAAACTACACTATCCCGCGCATACCACAAACACACTACAAATGTCTGAAACAAGATCCTTGGGGAGACGATAAGTAACTGAAACCATGGCACAAAGTCGTGAAGTCGGTTTAGAAAGTAATCAAGAGTCCACTAAACTAAACAAGTAGTGTTTGTAACAGATATTTAGAAAGTAGTTTCATAATTTTTTAAGTAAATACTCTACCTCACATATTTTGGCGGCAATAAAGGCAGGCACTATGTATCTGCATTCTAAAATAGGCACTTTCAGCGTTAAATAAATTTGTTGATGTTACCAAAAATTAAAATTTTATTCATTAGAATAAATTTGTATTTTTTATATTTGTTTCTAAAGTGGCTTATATAAATAACTTCTATTTGAATAAAGGTTTTTCTTTTTTTACCAAGAGTAAAAAAATTGTAGATAAGAGAACATTTTTCAACTAAGCTAATTATAAAGCTCAAATATTACCATTTAATGTAAAAAACACTTGTGAGGAAAATAAATTTTGAAACTCACTACGATGCATATGATAACATATTTTGATTATTTTAAAAATATATTTAGATTATATTTTTAAAATTAAAAATACTTACAATAAGGACCATATTGTATTATGTATTGT
Organism: Timema douglasi; assembly: GCA_901482245.1. NCBI lineage: Eukaryota > Metazoa > Arthropoda > Insecta > Phasmatodea > Timematidae > Timema > Timema douglasi. Next base: position 14,973 of record CABEEJ010006318.1, read on the forward strand.
ATTAGTATACTATTCTTCCCTCCCTTTGCAACCATATGAACAACAACACACAACATAACAACATAATATAGCTAACAAACACATACAAATAATATAATATATTATTTGTATGTGTTTGTTAGCTATATTATCTTCCTTTGAATCCTTGCTAGTAAATATAATGACTATTGGTGCAATACATTATTTCTTAATTCAGCATAGTAGTTATTTGATTAAACGGATACTCACTCGATTTTGGTGGAAGCTTACGGAGATAAATCTTAAAGACGATAATTTTATAGGTTTGTCACCCATAAAAAAAGTTATGTATTTAGTCTCCAGCACTCATAACTACAGCACACGTAAAGGTTTAATAATGTATTTAATATTAATACTAATTACTAACCAATCACAAGTTTGTTTACGACAAATGGAGGTCGTAGACAGGATTAAATAATAACTAACGTGATTACAAAGAGTAATTCAGGACTGATAACATTCTAGCTCCCGCCCTCTTGATGCTCACCACCCCCGAGAAACCACCGCCCCTTAGCATTGTGCCGCCTCCCTCTATACATCTCGTTCTGAACTCGCCGCCGCGATGCACGCTTTCTGTAATTACGACATCCGTGTGGCCACGCGAGCTAAAAGACCGACGACGACTGAAGCAGGAGCTTCCCGACGCACGTACTCTACACACCTACTCCCGATGTCAGCGTCGCGCGTCTTACAACATTATGCACATGCGCACACTCCTACTTTTCATTTGTTTCCCCGTTGCATTAATCTCCCTGCGTCTTATTATTTAGCGCTTAGCGGGTCTTTTAATATTGTAGTATTTATATTCATTACCTGGTATAGTAGCACATTATTAATTGAAAGAGAGTAACACACTATTACCTGGCCGGAATATTAGAACACTATCACCTGGCAATTGTGGTAGTACACTATTATCTGGCAAGTATATTAGCACACTATTACCTTACAGGTCGAGTAGCACACTGTTACCTTACAGGTACGTTCACTATACAGAAAGTAGTACACTTTCACCATACAGAAAGTAGCACATTATTACCTAATAAATAGAGTAGTTCACTATCATCTGACAGGTATATTAGCACAGTATTACCGTATTAGTATATCAACATCAACTACGTTTGGCAGCTAGTTTTTCTAGTGGGGGTCCGCTATAAAAATCTTATCTTAACTTTAGTCAATAAAAGTTTTTATACATATACATATAGATCCCTCTTAAGGGGATCCATCAAATTTGAGGGGTAATGTGGACTCCTCGACCGCGCTCTTCTTACGAAATGTATCAACATCAACAACGTTTGGCAACAAATCTATCAAAAACAACTACGTCTGGCAGCAAATGTATCAAAATCAACTTAGTTTGGCAGAAAATTTATCAACATAAAATTAGTTTGGAAATAAATATATCAAACTCAACTAAATTTGGAAGCAAATGAATAAACATCAACTAAGTATGGCAAAAAATGAATCAGAATCAACTACGTTCAGAAGCAAACGAATCAACATCAATTACGTATGGTAATAAGTGTATCAACATTGTCTATGTCTAGCAACAATTTTGTTAACATAAATTTCTTATTAACCTTGGTAATAAATGTATCAACATTAACTATTTCTAACAACAAATTTAATAACATCAATTTCACAAGACAACAAGTTTAGCAACATCCACTACGTCTGGCAATAAACATATCAACATTAATTATGTCTAACAACAAATCTATCAACATTAATTTCATATGGCAACAAATGTATCAACATCAACTAATTCTTTCATCAAATGCATTAAAATCAATAACGTTTAGCAGCAAATGTATTAAAATGAATTATGTGTAGCAACAACCTTATCAATATTATTATTATTAGCACCGCATCTTACTACCCGTTCGGGTTATACGAACTTACGCTAATGTGTAATGGTAGGGTGATTGTGAGATGAAATGAAGGACCTACAGTTTAACGTGGAATCCGAACCACGGTGGAGGCCTGGCATTCCTCACATTCACAAGATGTCTTGTCAGAGGTGAAGGAAGGGTTTGGTAATCAGATAAATCTTTGCCGGGACCGAGGATTGAACCCCGGCCGCCAGCATAGAAGTCTAACACCTTACCCCTAGACCGCCAGGTCACCCTTATCAATATAATTTCGGTCCGGCAACCAGAGTAAGAATAAACTGACGGTGACATAAAAACATCGATAACATTATTTATAGCCTATATCCTACAAGAAGATTAAAAACGGACAAACAATAAGGAGGAAGTAACATTTGGACAAAATATTATTTTCACACAATTTGACTACCCCACGTTAAATCAAAACAAAAATTATAGTTTTTTTTAGTTTTTTAAGAAAAACCTCAAACTTCAAACTTAAAAGTTAATTTAGCTTGCTTCACGAAGATAGTTTTATGAATGTATGAATCTTTTCATTTATGAGTTTTTAACATTTATTTGAAGCCTAAACCTTCCTAAAATAGGACGATTCTTTAACTAGTTGAAAACGTTTTTTAATTCTTCAGTCTCTCTATAATAAGTGTGATGAAATATTTTTACAAATATAGCTTATAAACGGTATGTACAGGGAATTTTTGCATTCTAAACTCTTAATATCACCAAATAAAACATTATTTACAACCTATTACAGAGAAACTTTAAGCTATTTTCAAATTTAGCTAAGCAAAAACCATATTTTTTCTAGATAAGAAATTTATATTGTGACGTCTCGGTGTGCTTGCTACTGTCCACAAAACATTCTAGGCTCGTGCAGCCAACCTTGGAGGATGTAAGACTTGACACTAAAAATACTATAAAATACACCTCCCCTGCAGAATATTAACAACCTCACAATTCATTACTTCCGGTTGATTGGAAAAATATGTGACATAGCTAAACCAAGAGCAAGGTTAAAAAGTATCCATCGGGTCAGAGAGATAGTATAGCACAAATATCGCATTACTTTAGTATTTTAGGCTAATCATCGTACTCATGTAATAATGTAGAATAATAATAAACTTATTAATATATTAGCTACCCATACAGGTGGACGGACACGTGGTTTGAACGTTAAACTAATATAGTCTGGTTTTCCGGTTATGCAAACGTTGAGACTCCAATCTATAATTAATATAACTGCATTAACCTGCATGTAAGACCTTGAGATAAATATATAAATATATATTTTTATGTATTTAGCACCGCGTCTTACTACCCGTTCGGGTTACACGCTTTAAGTACTAATTAATCTAACGGATTAGGAATTGGGAATGTTGAAATAGAGGAAGTGAACCCGCATTTGCGTGGAAAACCATTTAGGAAAAACCGCTCCAGTTCACCTGACCTAGATTCGAACCTCGATCTCCCCGTTCTCAGCAGTCAAGCTCAACACGACAAGCGCGTTAGCCAACTACGCCACCGAGGCGGGTGATAAAAATAAATAAGATCTATAATATTAATTGCAATAATATAATAATTTAGTATAACCATTGTATCAATATAATTGTGTTGGGGACAGTCATCGTATTACTATAATAACTTAGGATGGTCTTCGTATTAATATAATAGCTTAGGATGGTCATCGTGTTAGTATAAAAGCTTAGGATGGTCTTCATATTAATATAATAGTTTAGGATATTTATTGTATGTCTCCAATATTAATGAGTAAGAAGCAGATTCTTAGGCACCAAAAATGTTTAAAATAGACAAGAGAATAGGCATTAAAAATATGGGATACTCTTATAAGCACCCAAACAGTCACTTTAAGAAAAAAACAGGCACACACTATGCAAAATAGAATTAATAAGAATACTTAGCACCAAGTCTTACTACCCGTTCGAACTATACCTTTAAGTATTAATTGCACGAATGGGCTAGAAATTGGGAAGGTTGAATATAGAGGAAATGAACCCACATTTGCGTAGAGAGAGAGAGTGGAAATACATTTAGGAAAAGCCACCCCCAGTTCACCCGAGAGAGATTTGAACTTTGATCTACCCGTCCTTGACAGTCTAGCTCATCACGAAACCAGTGCAATAGCTAACTACGCCACCGAGGCAGGTATTATAAAATTGATTTTTCTATGAACTATCACTTAAAGATTATGTTTATAAATTTACTTAGCAAGATTACCCGTTCGGATTATACGCATACGTAGGCTTATAATTAAGCCAATGTGTTAGGGACAAGGAAGGTTTAATTCAAAGGAAGTGTGGACATATTTGCGTGGAGGGAAAGTGGAAAACCTTTTAGGGAAAACACCCTCAGTACACCCGACGGGGCTTTTAGCACAAATCTCCCCATCAACGGCAGTCTAATCTATTTTGAAAGTTACACCTTAGACCATACGGCCACCTAAGCGGGTTTACAGACTATTCACCCAATTGTTTATCACTAGAAAGGCTACTTTTCTAGATTTTCAGTAGGGAAATTGGATTTATTAATAGATATAATGCTTTTATAATTTGAAAAGCTTCGTTCTACTTCACATGATATAAAGGAACAACTTTAAAATTTGTTATTTCCGAAGAAGTTTAATTTTTCTGTTTCAGAAGAAAATTCATACTGTAGGGGAGAAAAAGCGATAGAAAGAGGACAAAGCCGATATAAGAACTTATCCATAAAATAGGCAAACACAAAAATAATAGGCAATTATTTGCATTATAAAATTAACATTTTGTATTGTAATAACGTGAAATGTATATATATCTCATTCTCAAATTTATATATTTACGATCAAGGTAAAGGCAAATAGGCAAAATCTGCTCTCTATTAATGAGGCAACATATGAGGGTTTTTTTAAAAAGAAAAGTGGGGAATCTACTTACAAATGTGACCCTTGTATAAAAAGGTGAAATCCTCGTTTGGTGATAAAATCTTTACAAATGTACATCCATACCCTCTACTCCAGAGAGGCCTGGTAAGCCTGGAAAAATTATTCCTCAAGTGAATTAGTCTTATGAGGAGCTACTAAATGCTTTATCAACTAACTGGAAAGCAGTTACCATACAAATGTTAGAATTCCTGACTAGCATGGCTTATGATCTGTATTCTCATGTAAATAAATTGAGCAATGATAACGCTGTTCTTTAATACCAAATTTCGAAGATTTTAGTTTGCAAGTCCCCAGTATGTCTAGTTTCAATAGAAGCTCAATGCTCTTTAAATTCACACTCTACTCTTAGCTTCTATACTCACATTGACTCTCCCCCATATACTTCTCAACTATCTAGACCATAAATATCACCCAAAATGATGTTTAATCAAGCTCTAAATTCCAACTCTACCAAATCTGTTATCGGCTCCAGGATTGTAACGCAGCCACAACCTGGGCCAAAACCAGCGTCAGCAAGCGCTTAAGATGGATTTACAGTAGTGTCGCGTCGGAAAAAACAAGTCAGCGAATTTCAACACGTGCGAGGATTCACCGATTCAGTGTATCGTGGGCTAAATTAGATTACTGGTGGCAAGACAGCCGCTGGCCAGCAACCAACCAAATTCTATTCCTTTTTTAAATCACTATTTGTCACTCTCTATTCCACGGTAGTTTCTTCCCTTGATATCAAGTCTTACTCAGCTGAAGAACTTAATCTTACAAATACATTGTCTGTACAAAACATAAACACGCAATTTAACCTATATTCCTTCTTAAATATTTATCTTGATCACTAATACAAATGTTTATGTTTGGCCTTCTGGCTACCGTATTGCAACTTTCTTTACCAGAGCAGACCATCCTTGAGGAGTTTACCTGTGTGTCTGCATCTACTAAAGTCATTGTTTAATCTGACCTTGACTCATAAGAGGATACATAGAGAGACCCCCCTCCCCCACCCATGACCAACAATGGAGATCTGGAGGATACGACCAAATCCAACTCCAAGTGAATACCAGTGAGATTGTATTATTTTATCAAGTTGTTCGTGGTCATTGATCCAAAGCCATTTATTTATTTACTAATGTTTGTTTGAATATATTTTCTATTATTTTTTTGGTTTAAACATGGCTTACTAGTGGTAATGTCAATGAAAATCAATTCCCTCCAAATTAGAATGCTGTCACTAACCCCGGTCTTGCTCCCTGGGAGCAAGTTGTTTGGTTGGCTAAAGTGCGGAGAGAAATAGTTGGTGGTTAGCGTTCTAGTTCTAGTTCTGGAGTTTTAGTGAGCTTATTGTAAGCTATAGAACTACATGTGATGTTGTCGTGCAGTTATAATAATTGGTTAAATCTAAAAGAATCACTAGCTCAAGTCAGTATTTCTGCACAACAGTGCTTCTGTTTGCTAATATCAGTCGACTAAACTCTACATTGAACTGGTGCACGAGCGTACTTACACACTCACGTGATGCCACCCAGAACAACCGTCTCTTACTGAACTAGTTTCAATATTTCGTATAGATAAAAAGTTTGTCTTGGATTCAATAGTCTTGCTTAGTTCCTAAACCCTGATGTATAATTATATACAAATTGAGCTGATAGTAATAATACCTTTGTTATTTTATTACATACTGTTTTGCAGGTGGCTGGCTGTCTTAGGCTGACAACACAACGCAGAAGCACGTATCTGTTATGTAACAATGATATTATCTAAATGTTATTAGACACTGACAAAGCTAATAGATCTGATATGCTATAGGACGGAACTACTGTTACAAAGGATGGTGGTTCTGTTGACTCTAATTTTGGTATGGCTAGAAGAACTGATCAATGTCTGTATTGAAATCCCAACAGATGATGACCAAAAACTGTTAATCTGGAACTTATATTTTGCACCCCCAAACAATAGTTGAAATATTTTGTAATTTATTTACATTTCTTGAATATGATTTGGTCAATTATGTTTTTCAAATATTAATTCTGGGCGATTTTAACTGCTTAAAAAATTGATCCGAAATATCATCATGCCCAAAATGTATATCATTACTTTATCAAATTAAAAGCTACTCAACTTGTTGTATTGACTAACTTAATAGGATTAGAACAATTTAATGGACTTGATGATAACAACACAAACGTCATATTAACCATTTTTGTTCATTTCCTCCATCCTTTGTTAGCACATAGCTCTCAATCACTAGTACTATATTATTAATCCCATCCGCCCTTACTGATTAAAATATATGTAATTACTGCTACTAAAAATAACGCTACCCCCATCACATACATTGATTATGCACGTGGCGGTCACTCTAATCCATACAATGATCTGGACACTGCTGATTGGTCTTGTGTTTATTTAACTGCTGATACCAACTTGCTTACAAAAAATTTCACAAAATTTTTCCTAAGGAAAGTCCAAACATATATTCCTTGAATATTTTTTTTAGCACCGTGCCTTACTACCTGTGTGGGTTAGATTTCTATTCAAAATTCTTCTAAATTTCCGAATTGTTTTTCTTATACGCTTGGATTCTAGATTAGGGGGGAAAAAAATCAATCGTTCAATATTTAAAAAAAAAACAATACAATAGTTGATTTCACTCACGTATTTTTGCAATTTCGTAAATTAAATAAACAACTCAAACTATAGAGCAATATGAATTAATTAAACAAAAAACAGTTTCATAAGCAAACGCAAGTTTTGTTAATAAAACTGTGAAAATATTCTCAATCCATTACTAACTTATTTTTTCAATATTATCCTGCCAAATAAAACTTTTCCCCTAAGTTATAAACAGTATGTTATCATATGTTTTTATATAAAAGAGGCTAAAATCAAATATTTATAACAATTGAGAAAAGAATTTGAGAAAGTAATAGATAAACATACTTTTCAACAACTAAATAATAAACTCTCAGACAAACAATGTGGTTTTGTTAAAACAAAATCTGTGACGATCTTAGTGTAGATTCTGGGGTATGTTGCCCTTCCTCTCTTTCCCCAAGGCCAGGTTCATGCTATTTATTCTGACCAAAGTAAGGTTCTTGTAATTTTGTTTATTGATGACATTGGTAGATAATAGGAGGTATTTAGGTTTAGGTTTTTTCATTTGAGTCCAGCTCGAGTTGAGTATCGCAAATAGCTCCCGAGTTCTATTCGAGCCCTAGTGTATTCATAATTTTATAATGTTTAGTGACTATATATTTTGTTTTTTCAAAAGTAAAATAGTATATTTAAAATGTGACCAGTAAAAACACACATGTTCTTAAAATAAGAATGACATTAATTTATAAATGGTAAATAGGCATACTTTTGAAAAAGTTTAAAAAATTGGAATATTGGCTTTTAAATTTTTAAACTTATTCAAATGAAAAAATACACGATGAATTAATAATTAAATTTGTTTAAAATTGGTTAAAATGGTCTTTAAATATATGTAAGAATACATTATGAATTAATAATTAAAATTGGTTAAAATTATCTTTAAATATATAAAAATCGCTCTAACAACTGTCAAAAAACCCTCATAGAATTAAAGTTTTAATTAACCAATATCTCCCCAAAATAAGCTTCTATAACATAAAATACCCTGTAAGAAAACGTAAGAACCACAGGCAGTTAGAAATTCGAAATGTTTCATGTTTTGTTTATTAGTCCTTACTGTAATAATCGCACATGCTCACTTCTTTTGTACAAATTCCATTCCTCTATCTATGCTAAGTTGAGCATGCGCTTTGTTTGAGCTCTCACTATAAATAATCTTATCAAAAAATTTATTTCAATTCAATTTTTAATGCTTATAAAAGTTGATGTTCATACTTTAAAATGAAAAATACGTTGGTCAAAATAATATTTCTATTAGACATTATGATATAGTTAAAGTAGTAAGTTTGGTAAAATATTTATTGCAATGTTGATTATCTCTGATTTTAGACAGGTTAATCAACAGAACTTTAAACTGATCAGTAGCTAATGCAATTTTTATATTTGAATGTATTATTTATTATAAGTTTTAATTATCTTTGGTTTAAAAACAATCAATATGTTTAAATTTAACTAAAATAATACTTTTTGAAAGAAAGCGTGTGAAAATAGTTAAAATAATGATTATGTAAATATTTACTGATCTATTTAGCTATTGATAATTTAATTGCCTTGTTATGCAATTATGTAAATACCACTTTAATCAAAGATAATTAAAAATATACGAAAATATTGAATCAGTTTACTGGTCAAAAGTAGTTTTAGACCTCTATTACCTTATTAATGTGAAATTTGATATTGATTTTAATCATTTGTTAAGTTAACGAATTATGTATAGGTGAAACTGCTGTTATCAACTAAATTAAATAATCTATAGCCATCGTATTTTAAAAATTGATTAGTATGCATATCAAGCGGAAGCTCTAAAAATACGAGTCTACAAAACTGTCAGTCTTGATCATGAGCTTTAATGACGAGGCTGCCTTGAAGCTCGAAATCCATGTACTCGCACAGCTATGGTAAAAACTTAAACTCATCTAGTTATTTATTTTTTTCGGAGGATGTCGATCTATTTAAAATCATCAAATCAATTTGCAGATTGTATAGATTGACAAAAAGTTATTAATGGTATTATATATTATTTTACTGAAAATGGAATGTTCACTAAAAATCAAATATGAAATTCATATCCTTTACTAGGAAATTTAATGCTATATTTTGCACTTTTACTTTTTTCAACGATAACATTAGTTGCTCCCTCTATCTTATTGATTTAGTTGCTCTCCTAGACAACAAACTCTACTTTCGCTTTCATGTTGATCCTATTATAATATCTCACCCATTGAAACTACTTGGACTTATTAAATTTATTACCGAATCGTTCAATAAAGTAGATAGTATTTTAGCACCGTAATAAGTCTTGGTTAAATAAAAGATACTAGTAGGATAGAAAGTGTTGCTATAAATTTAATTACCTCAACTGACTCTCTCAGGTTGGAAAAGGTTCAATGTAGATTTGTGGATACTTGAAATGATAAATTCTTTCTTAACCGGATTTATTATGATTATGACAAAATTCAAAATATTTTACTGTTCCAAACTCTCTTTTCTAGTAGACTTTAGGTGACCTGGTGGTCTAAGGGTAAGGTATCGTACTTCTGTGCTGGGGGCCCAGGGTTCAGATTTATCTGATTACCAAACCCTTTCTTCACCTCTGACAAGACGTGTATTAAACACAACTTGTGAATGTGGGGTATGTATGCCAGGCCTTCACCGTGGTTTGGATTCCACGTTAAACTGTAGGTCCTCCATTTCATCTCACAATCACCCTACCATTACACATTAGCATAGGTGCGTATAACCCGAACGGATAGTAAGACGTGGTGCTAATAATAATAATAATAATAATAATA
>CABEEJ010006318.1:26004-40913 GCA_901482245.1 Timema douglasi
GAACCACGGTGGAGGCCTGGCATTCCCCACATTCACAAGATGTCTTGTCAGAGGTGAAGGAAGGGTTTGATAATCAGATAAATCTTTGCCGGGACCGAGGATTGAACCCCGGCCGCCAGCATAGAAGTCTTGACACCTTACCACTAGAACGCCAGGTCACCAATAATAATAATAATAATATCAATAATAATAATAATTCTAGTAGATTTTATTGTGATGCCCTTTTTGTTTTTAATATCAGCCGTTACCCGCTTAGGTGGCCGCATTGTCCAGGACACTACTCTTGCAGTAGATTAGACTGCCGATACGAAACGGTAAGATCGGGGTTCGAATCTTGGTTCGATGTACTGAAGGTGGTTTCTCCAAAATAGTTTTACATTTTCTGTCTCCAAGCAAATGCGGGTAGGTTTTCTTTAAATATAACCTTCTTCATTCTTAAATCTATTAGCATAATTAGTACATAAGGGTATAACTCGAACATGTAGTAAGACGCGATGCTAAAATAAAGCAATCGTTCTTGTAAATTGGCCCCTGAGCATGCAAGTATTCATGTTTATTCTCAGGCCTATAGTAATTAAAAAAAAGTTTTTTCTCATTATAACTCTCACAAGCCTTGCCCTCTTGACCATTGTATCCATAGCGTAAACTCTAGATTTCCTAAATTTGTTTTTTATCACAAAAGAAGAGCTAGACTCAGAGAGAAATTTAAGGAACTTCTCTATCATTTGTTTTCTTAGTTTTACTTTTTGTACAATTTTGCTTTAGTAAGTGATAGTATTTATTATTTTGTAATGCTGTTCTTCACTGTATGGTTTTTTACATTAATTTATTTTTAAAGCATTATTTAGTTATTAATGTGTTCTTAAATAATTATGTTTACATGTTGCAATATTATGTATGTTTCAATGCTGGCCTGTATTGGTCAGCTCTATAATAAAGGAAATTAAAATTGAAATATTTATATAATAGTCTAAGACAATCATATTATTAATTTAATCGTTTACAATAATCAGATTATTAATATAAAAAGTTCAAGATAATCCTCGCTTTAATTGATTTATACAACTCGAGTGGACGCACGCACTAAAATTGTTGGCTTAGCATGTTTGGAAAGGTTTGGGAAAGCGCTGACAATTAATAACAATGATTGAACTAGCTGGCCAGAAAAGGGGCCATAGCGTGGTATAAAATACCTTTACTTTTTGGCAACGAAGTTGTCACAATTCCATCAATATCGCAAGCAGTCACTCGGTCCGATACCGTACCATATCAGATATCTTCGGGCCATTAGTAGCACTTGTACTTAGAGTGCCTCTGTTAAGCTCAGGGTCCCGAGATTGAGTTCTGTAGAAGTCACTTGCAGTAACAGTAAGTTTCATCGGTCTAAGTATTAACAAGTTAAACCAGTTCTTCCATGAACATGGGCGTCCAATCTCTTTATTTCTTTATCTTTCGACTAACATCAAAATTTTGATTATCTTTTAGTAACCACTATTAAACCAAAATTCGCAAACCTACATATTATTTCGAACCCACACAATTACCTTACCCGTACCTCAAGCTATCCTGAGAGATTAAGCCCACGGGGGGCGGGGGATAGGTTGCGACATTAGCTTGGAATAAACATCGTTTGAATATAAAAGTTTAAGATAATTACAGTAGTAATATAATACCTTATGATATTCATCGTATTTATATAAAAATTGGGTGACCTGGCGGTCTAGGGGTAAGGTGTCAGACTTCTATGCTGGTGGCCGGGGTTCAATCCCCGGTCCCGGCATAAATTTATCTGATTACCAAACTCTTCCTTCACCTCTGACAAGACATCTTGTGAATGTGGGGAAAGCCAGGCCTCCACCATGGTTCGGATTCCACGTTAAACTGTAGGTCCTTCATTTCATCTCACAATCACCCTACCATTACACATTAGCGTAAGTGCGTATAACCCGAACGGGTAATAAGACGTGGTGCTAATAATAATAATAATAATAATATATAAAAATTTAGAATGGTCNTCACCCTACCATTACACATTAGCGTAAGTGCGTATAACCCGAACGGGTAATAAGACGTGGTGCTAATAATAATAATAATAATAATATATAAAAATTTAGAATGGTCATTGTATTAATATAATAGCTTAGGATATTTTATAAACCTGAAAATGTCACCGTCATGTTCCCAAAATTTAAAATAATTCTATAAAACTTATATTAATATGTAGAAAAATAAGGATTATAATATATTTTAAAACAGACTGAATATTATCTTGATTCTTTGAAATATTTTCATGATGTTTTACCATTGAGTTTCTTGTATCGATATTTTATAAATACTACATTAATATGTGTATCAAAGTATAGGTAAAAACCATAAAACATTTTATTTAAATACAATAATAATTTAATATATTATATTATTACTAAATTATTTCAGTAATATTTTAAAATAGCTTATCATTGAACTAATTATTTTGCAAACCCCAATAATCTCACGTCAATATTTGCTAATAAACAACGCTTTAAAAAAAATGCGAACTTTATACAAGTTCTTTAAAACATTTTTGTGTTGAGCCTGTCTTGTCCGCCATAAAAGTTCCGCTATTGAAAACATCTTAAGGAGCCAACAGAAGAACGAAGAAAGAATATCTTATGAATACTTAGAAGACGCAACGCTTGTCAAATGAACGCAGAGAGATTTTTAAATCCAAAGTTTTTCCCTTATTTGATTCTGGGCTCTTTATAAATTGACTTCGTCTAAGAATCTTGTTTTTCTTTAATAAAATACTTTCCGATCATGATTAAAATTCATTTATGATCGAGAGACCAATTAGGAAATCGTAAGGTTTTGTAAGGTTTTCAAAAGTAATTTATGATAATTATATATTAAGATAAAAATATTAAAATAATAAGATGCATCAATTACCACCTATAAATAATGAAAGAAGAATAGAGTCTCAATTTATAGCCCAAACTAGAAGTTTAATTAGCTTCTACACTTTGGTAAGCATATAGCAATATAAATCCAAAAATGCTAAAGCATTTTATCTTTAAATTTGTGATTTGGAAACAATTAAAATGCATGTTTAGTTACAGAACTTAATTTATTTATAATAGTATTAAATACAGATTTTTTTGTGAAGTGTTGATAAACTAAAATAATAATAATAATAATAAAGAATTGAAATAAAACACAATTACAACTAAATAAAATAGTAAAATACAAAACCAACTTTATCTTAAGAGAGAAAAAGAAGAAATAAATATCTAAGATTAAAAAAGTTTCCCCTCAAGAAAAAACACCAACTCAAATAAATAATTAGTGGGATGAAACTTATTTATTCTTACACTTATTTCTAAGTTTTATCTAGCTTTTTTCTCAACCACTCTCCGGTATAACTTATTTATATTTCTTCCCTTAGACTTGTGGGAAGTGGGAAGAAGAAAACTACGAAGGGAATGCCACATGAAGGAAGATATCTGAAAAATACAAGTGTCTACAAGACTAATTTTATATATTCAAACGCCAAGACATGGGATATTCAAATGTACCTTTTAATAGCTAGAATAAATGCTGATATAATATTAATAACAGGCTATAGCTATATTTTGTATGTCCACCACAAAGCTATATCTTGGTATTTTTTTAACTACTATGATCAATAGTACAACTTTAAATGTTTCCTGTGATCCCTTGCAATTTGCATCTTCCAATAAACACTTATTAGCTTACTAGCTGGCCGTAGTAAATTAATAAACTTTCCCATTTACCTTTAGAGAAATTAACTACTTTATAGTTATCTGTAAAGTTCTACGTCTAGTTATTTATATTACCATTCACAGCCCTTCTCTGAGTATGGTTTTTTTTATGAATATAATATAAAATATCATATTTTTAAATGGAGCCTTAGTGGTCCAAGGGTAAGGTGTCTGACTTCTATGTTAGAGATCCGCGGCTCAAACCCCAGTCCCAGAACAGATTTATCTTATTAACAAACCCTTCTTTCACCTCTGGAAAAGTGTTTGCTTTCACTCTTTGTAAATGTTTGGAATGCCAGGCTCCCACCGTTGTTCGGAACCCATGTTAAACTGTAGGTCCCCTCTGTTTTCCACCATCATCATTCTCACGTACTATCCCAATATCTGGGGATTTTTTTTTTTCAATCTGTTCATTTCTCAATGTGCCTTCTATATAATTAATTTAAAATCTTTACACATAAACTTTCTGGAATATAAACATATACTACCTTTAAAACTACTTGTCCTGTTATTGTTCATTACTAATTTACCATGACTTATGCCTTTTAGCAGCTCTGTCTATTTTATATCAATACCATTGTTTAATTTATGATAACTTATAACTATACTGGTCCCTATTGCCTTATTAAATCTAGTTTCACTATCTTCGAGGTATTCCCATATTTTTCCTTTCTCTCCCATTTATGAATTTAGTCATAGAAGATGCTCCTATCAGTCCAGATAGTGGAATTCACCTTAATTATGTCCCCACCACAGTCATTAATTTCTCCATACGCCAAGAGAGCAGAGGCCGAATGGTCAAGATCTAGAGCATTAGCTCCACCCCCATTATATTTTTTAACGTATATACATTTACAAATTTATAATCAAAATGGGCACATATAGTATAACTCCTTATTTCATGTAAAATAAAAAGAAAACGAAATTAGAAAAAAAACTGTCTTCATTTAATGACAATGTGTGCAAATCTTAAGATACCATTTCTCAATGGAAAATTAAAATCTAGAAACTTCTGGATGTATTTGTTTTTATTACACATAAAAATCAACACTTTTTCTTTGAGATAAAGGAATAGTTTAAAAAACGTAGAAATAAATGTCTTTAGTAAGAAAGTCCTTTTTTTTTATCCACGGTATACTGAAGGTAATTATTTTTCACTTTATTTTGATATACAAGATTAACAATTTTCATAAGCTTATGCTAAAAGTGAAAAACGCCATTCCCCTTATTTCATGGGGTTTACATAATTTCTCAATGTCTGACACGAAACCAGGTTGAATAAATATAACTAATCTGTGTAAAACACAATATGACGACACCTTTTTTCCCTGATGGTAAATGTGGAAAAATACAAAAACAAAATAGGTACACATTGGCAACTAACACACACAAACACTATATTTTTTACCATCCAAGTGATTTAGGTGCGCTTTATAAATATATGGTCAAATGTTTACAAGAGTTACAATCTAACATCCATTCTTAGCACCTGGGTAAAAGTAGGTGAAAATACAAAACTACTACAATGTGTGTCCATGCCTAGAGGGGAACCAAGGTCTCTTGAGACTAATAAAGTAAGTAATTAACATAAAGTTTTCTTATAAATATATAATTTGTTAGCATTTTTTATTATAAATAAATAATAGTTTATGAGTCCACGAATGTAATAATTAATTCTACTTGAAAATGTGCTCAATGTAATCTAATTCAATAATTATTAAATATTTTGTCATTCAACCTTTTTTATTGCATAGTTACTATTTTTATTTATTTAATTTGTATTTATTGATCTAATATTTAGTCAAATAATACCAAATCTAATTGAAATACAAAACATCACCAGTTTCCTAGAAAATAGTAAACTTTAATAGATCATATACAAATATAATATTTATAAAGTCAACATAAAATTAAATTTCTATAATTAAGTTGTGAGGGAAAAATTATGTGAGGCATTTTTGGAGTTTTTTATGATAGTAAATATGTTGACTAATGTCAGCCCCCTACCCCCTTTTTCTCCTGTGTCTGTGTGTTAAATGTGTGGGCCTGTTGACCCTCGACCGAGGATAAGGGGGGTATGATATTGAATACTTGTGTGGGTTCGTGATTGATGTTAGAATGGCCTTTTAAAAGGTTTATTAATACTGCTATAGCTATTACAGATGTTATTTTAAAAGTGAAGTTAGAATGAAGAGCTTAAGAGAGTATAAAGAAGTTGCTGGTGACAAAACGAGGTGTTATGAGGTTTACCCAATGGCCTGTCTGACTGGTAGGTGGTCCCTACACGGACGTCAAAGCTTTTTCCCTGGGTTCGAGTGGCAGCCCTGATGAACCCAACGACTTAGCCCACGTGGCCCCGTGGCAGCGTGACCTTCCAGCTTACGATCTCCTGTAGTCATCCGCGAGGGGCTACAAAATCTCCCATTTTAACCAGGCCACTGGGTTCCTAGCTAAGGAATGCTGACACCGCCTTTTGGGTCAGCTCCTCTAGTTTATTTGTTTATAGAATCATCATAACAACCTCATAACATTCGTTATATCACTCGCCACTCACAATATACAGTGTTTACACAAACATGCCTTTCAATTGAGGCCGGGTGGTTAGACTAAAATAAATAAAATATTACTCCAGTAAATATATTTATATTAATTTCATACACATAGTGTATTTATCTCAACAGTATTTTAATACTTTTCATGAGAATAGTGGCATTTGATGATAAATCATCGCTTCTCCTGTCAAGTAGTAGAAGTGACGATTACAATTACAAACAAAGTTAAATAAGGAAGTCTTAGGAAGAATTAGACATAAGAAAAATATATAAGTATAACAAATTAGTTTAACTAAAGATAAACAAGAGAAACAGAATTTCATACGTTTTAAATTGATATTAGATCAAACCGTTGTTAATAAAGAAAAATCTATTCATTTATCATAATCATATGCTTCCCAATAGTCAGAAATATAAATAAGCTGCTTTATGATTAGGAACTAACAGACGTAAGATTGAACATTTAGTTTAGTAATTCTAGAAATAAGGCTCAACGCTCATTCTCCTACGAAGACGCGTCTGCCTCTACATATCGGCAGTCAAAGATAAGCAACAAATAATAATATAAGGTAAAGACACAATACATAAAGACAAACCAGTCTAGTCAATACCAGACTACCACCTGAAAGGTATATTCATGAATAATAGTAAAGTTATAGTGAATGAAAACAAGAGGTATTTAATACTAATTTGATAAAACTACTATGAGGATAGTTATATAAGATAGCTAGCTTTTAACTCCATAAAGAGTTACGAAAACCTAAGAATAATCTCCTTGAAGAGGAACTAGCATATTACAAGTAGTACATGGTGAGCTATCAGGCATCTATGTGGTTAAATTATTATGGCCGGTCAATTCCTGATACGTGCTGCCTGGACATTTAATAGCATGTCTATACTACAACCCAATATTGGGCACACAATAATTAGTGAGAACAATATTTATTACTCTTATACAAACGGTGCCTGAAGGGGGCCGGAGACAAAATACTATTCCCGTGCGCCACTACTACGAACTAGTGGTGCTTCCACAGGTTGTGCACCGTAAATATATACACCAAAAAAGAGAAAAATAGATACTGCTATCTGTCACTGATCTAGCTAGGTCATTCAAGGAAACGCTAGATAACCTGATTTCCACCATCAAGAGATCCTAAACATGATCACACCATTTAGGGGGTCATTATTATTTCCTAATATATAAAACTATGTCTTCAGGACCTAGAAAAATAAGTCAGACACACTGACATAGTAAATAAAGTCGTATGGACCATGACAAATAGAGAATTAAACTATTCATTCAAAACTACGCCATATGGGCATAGAAAAACATTTCATAATTTTGACAAACATTTCTATGTCTTATGGACATAGAAAAAGAACGTTAATACTAACATTCAAAACTATGCCTTATGGGTATATAAAATAAAGTAAGACATCCTGACATAAAAACTTCTGTGTAATGGACATATAAAGTCAGATACTCTGACACAAAACACTATACCTGATGGACATAGTTAAACAGGTGTTACGAATCTAATCCAGATTGTAACTTTCAAATACTCAAAGTCTCAGATGAGGCTTCATCTGTGACGAGGTAGAGAGACCGATGCCTGACACATCGTAGTCATCAGTAGTTTCTTCTGTGATGTAGAATTACCTCCTAGTTCTTCCTCTGTCAAATTGAGTAACTAGAATATATATATGTGTGTGTGTGTGCGTGTATGTGTGTGTGTGTGTGTGTGTGTGAAGAGAGGAATGACGCTTATATAGTAACAGAACTGACGAACTCAGGGATATTTTAGCACCTGAACATCTAAGGGGAAAGGGGGTTAAGTTGTGAAATTGCGCTGAATGACCACTAGCGCTCTTTGACTGTGTGGCGCTCAGAGAACAACATCACAGCCATTTCTTCGAAGTGGGGCCTGTGAATAAGATAGATGTGTAAACACCTTTAAGTCCCAGAAATAATAGTAAGGAAGGTTACAAGGTAATGACAGTATTTTATTTGATTCAAATATATCTCTTACCAAAATAATCACATATGGTATGACTTAAAAAGATATAGGCATCGATATGTATCATAACACATCGCTAGAGTAGACAGCCCATATTGCAAACACTATTATCACCCATAACTATTCATGAGAGATGATTCGGTCCATAACATTTAGAATAGAAACATTTTCATGATCTGACATAGAAGTTCCCTAAAGGTGAAATTGACTAGAAATAATTAAATCTTAAACATTGACATAATTCAACATTTTACTTCACTTATGTTGAAATTGACTAGAAAAATTAGAATTTGAAACATTAACATAATTCCACAAATTTTACTAAAGGTGAAATAGACTGAACGATTAGAATTTGAAATATTGACGTGATTCAACATTTTATTCACTTATGGTGAAATTGACTAGAAAGATTAGAAATAGAAACATTAACATAATTCAACAAATTTCACTAAAGGTGAAATAGACTGAAAGATTAGAATTTGAAACATTAACATGATTCAACATTTTATTTCACCTATGGTGAAATTGATAAGAAAGATTAGAATCTAAAACATTAACATAATACCTCATAGCTACCATGATTGACCTATTCATTAAGAACATGGAACAATGATAAGTTGAAGTGCCCTGTCTAAATATGCACTTACAGGGCGTTAATGTCCCATATAATTAATTTAGGGGTGACGCACGCCAACAATCAAGCGTGCAAAACTCTTCTCAAATAAAGGACATATCTGTCATAAAGGCTAATATTCTCTAAAAACCCAAATGAAATTGGTCAGATACCTGGAGCAAAAATAAAGATCAAGCTATTAAAAGAACAATTAACAAGGTTCCCCATAGCGTTAAATTATATTAATACGTGAAAACAGCATACCCCTAAAGATATTCTACACACTTTACCAATAATAACAAATTTCAATTCGCAAGTCCGAAACAGTAGTTTTGAAGAGATTCCCCCCATTATTCGAAAGATAATTTTGAAGACTTTAACAAACCCTTAATTTAATACGCCGCTCTCACCATTTCCAAGTCAACGGTGCAATGAATAATACTAGCAAAACATCCCAATATATAGGAACCAAACGGACAGCCATGTCCACAGAGAGTGGGGAGGGTAGGAGGGAAAAGGGTAGAAGGAGGGACGTAACGGGGACTCTGCCAGTCACCCATAGAATTAGAAGAATCTTAGAGAATAGCCCAAGCAGAGTAAGTGGCAACTAAGTGCGCCAATCCATTTTCAGTTGTTTTTTCTCGGGTGTGGCTTTCTTCCCGAGCCGGCTGTAGAAAGACGTATCCATTTAGTCTATGGAACTGTGTGTTGGAGAGAGGAGGTCAGTGCTTACGATCGCCAGAGTTCGAGTCCAACAGGGCAGAGGGTAAGTGTTATCCCATTTGTTTGTACTTGTAACATGTAACTCGTTACAGATGATCACAGTATAATCAGCTGGGGCAGTTTCCCTGGAGCTTGGGCCTTTCACGGCAACATTAATCAATCGTGAGTTAATATCTGTCACACATTATTAAAATATATTAGCTCTTGCAATCATTGTGTTAATTATATTTAAGGTACTTTTATTGTACAAGTTAAACAGCCAGTTTAACATGCTACAATGATAAACATTTTAAAGAAAATATCTAAATCATGTTCATGAAAAATGTTCAAGAAATTTAAAATATACTACTATGAATGTAAAACTAGATTAACTAATATATCTACTGGAGCAATAATCTGAATGTTCTTGTTTAAAATGTTTTTGGTTATAAAAAAATTACAAAATACACTAACCTTAAAAATTCACGATCTCTTTCATGACAACTTAAAGAAGAGAGATATAGCAAATATATTGAAAATATACCCCTTCCATAAAATAAACACGTTGTCAATATAAATTATTTAAATTTATTTTTATATTATCAGCACTAGACATACAACCTAAATAGTATTCTCGTAGACTCACTAACTATACAATCCACACCACCCAACTATTTAATCTAGGATTATTGGCCTGCAATAAGAATTTTGGTCGAAGTTTTAGAAGAAAAAAAAAACCAGACCTCCTTTTATAAAGACCTCGGTGAAATGAAGAACTGATCATTTATCAGCAAGTATCTTATTATCAACCTTAACACTTAGTGTTTTTAAGTTTAATCCCTTAGTTAAATACTTTATTCAGAATTAATATAGCTCCAAGTTTTAGTTAGAATAAAAGGAGTCGTAATCATTGAATGATTTTAGAGATTATTACAAAATAAAAATAAAATATTTGTAAATGGGTTATAGCGTTATTTCCTCTTTTTTTTTAACTTAAAGGTGCGCTTTATGTATTGATGAAGCCATTAGGCTTCTAACACTGTAAAACCACCTTGGGGGTAGTCTGTTCTACATCACAGTTGAGAGCGAGAGCAGGTAAAATATAAATTACTTAAATGGCGTAGAAAGAGATATTACAAGTGTGTCAGCCCGTTTTGTGTGAGGAATTTCAAAAAACCTTGATAATATTATATACGTCGCCCTACCTTGTTGATACTATTGTAAAAGGATGGCTCTCAGGAGGGTAGGTGTAGTGCAAGAAAGAGATGGAAAGACGTTCTTAAGTTGTTTATTTTAAAAGTGTAAGTTTACTACAATGTGACTACAGAAGAGATGTGTGGTTTCTAACGTTAATTAATGTATTTAAACTTTATACAGCGTAGACAGTTTTGCCAGTAGCAGCCTACCGAAAACGTATAAAAAGCCTGACTTAAATGCCTACCAAGGGTACTAACTGCTGTGTTCCTAATTGGCCAGGGCTCACACTTGCGGGCGTGGCCTGG
This sequence comes from Timema douglasi, assembly GCA_901482245.1. Taxonomy (NCBI): domain Eukaryota; kingdom Metazoa; phylum Arthropoda; class Insecta; order Phasmatodea; family Timematidae; genus Timema; species Timema douglasi. Next base: position 37,150 of record CABEEJ010006318.1, read on the forward strand.
AGACCCACCATATAATAATTTGAAAAATCGCTGAGAATGTACAACAGAATGTGGTGTTCTCTTCTCAAAACGTCAATGGTTATCTGTCTGAAAAGGGTCACCTCCTGTTTGTTTGTTTTGTAAGTTCTTCCAGTCTGCACGTCTGCCGTGTTGTAACATACAACATGGCAGTTAGTAAGAATGTTTGAATTGGCATTAGATGACCTGTCGGTCTAAGGATAAGGTGTCAGACTTTTGTGCTGGCAATCCGGGGTTCAATCCTTGGTCCCCACACACACAGATTTATCTGATTGCCAAGCCCTTCCTTCCCCTCTGACAAGACGTGTATTAATCACAACTTGTGTATGTAGGGAATGCTAGGCCTCTATCGTGGTTCGGATTCCACGTTAAACTGTAGGTCCTCCATTTCATCTCACAATCACCCTACCATTACACATTAGCGTGAGTGCGTATAACCCGAACGGGTAGTAAGACGTGGTGCTAATAATAATAATAATAATAATAATAATAATAAATTGTCATTCTGGTAATACCATATACATGTTGTCGAGCTTAGTCTTACCTAACAAAATTATAACAACGAAGTAATCCAAACAACCACTCAAGGATCGTTACAATAACAATAGTAACAATCATTTAAATTAACTAAATATATTTTCATTGATAATGATAGTGATATAAATGTTTGTCATTGAGTATTAAATGTTTGTCATTGAGTGTTAAAGAATAAAATATTCTATCAGCATGTAAAATGTAGATTTGTTATAAAAATAGTTTCGTTATCTATCTTCTACTGCTAACGCCGTTAAATATTTTAAATTACTTCCCTACTTTAGTTTTTAAAGAGCTTCACTTATCTGTGTGAAATAGAGGGAGATTTTATTTTCTCCGTCGTGGTAAATGGGAAACTAATTATTCTACTTCTTAGCTTTTTTTATGTTTGCTCTTCAGTGGCACTGAAAGAGCCAGAAAAAAAATATGCTAGTAGCTAGATTTTATTTGGTAAAAGTTTACCTGTTGGGTTGTTTTAAAATATAAAACGTTCTTCTCTGTAAGAAGTAAAAAAGTTAGTCGGAATATGTTTTTTGCTAAAGACTTTTTTACTTCTATTATCTCATCACGTTTTCTTGTATCTACATTCGCCGCAAATAAAGGGAATTCTGAATTCATTGCTAAGTTTACTTAAAAATAAATCAGACTAACTATAATTTTATGTATTTAAATATTTGTCACATTCATTCAAGAGACATAAAAATATGTAAATTAATTTTATCTTATTTGTAAAGATCAATTGTTCGCTTTTTACTGGCTTTTCGATCTCTTACAAAAGCTTTTCGAAATTAATGAAAGTTTCGGTAAATATGTTTGAATTTTTTTACATCAATTAGTGTCAAGGTCTAAATTACTCGTAATTATTTTATAGCTCCCATTCGTAAACAAGTTCAGGAATATATCCTACGAAAACATTGCTCAAAATTAATATATATATTTATCTTTTTATCTTAATTTAACAAACTTAATGAGAAATTACGGAACTTTCAAAATAAAAATATATTCTAAAAAGAATAGTTTTTATTATTTTACTGTGCTTGGTATTTTTTTAAACTCTTTAAAAGTAAAATTGCATTTTATTTCATCTTAATATTGAATAAAAGAAGGTTATTATAACTATAGTCTGATTTTCATAGGAAGCCCTTAATTAGAAAACTGGAAACACAAGTTGCCAAAATGGCATGGACAAAACTATTACAATTGTTGTTTTGCGCAGACCGGGAGCTATGAAATTATACTATAAATACATCTCACAACTTTTGAATGTGTGGAATGTCTGGCCTCCACCGTGGTTTGGATTCCACGTTAAACTGTAGGTCCTACATTTCATCTCACAATCACCCTACCGTAACACATGGGCGTAAGTGCATACAACCCAAACGGGTAGTAAGATGCGGTGCTAAAAATAATAACAAATAAATATAGATATATGACCCGCTTCGGTAGTTGCATGATCTAAGGCATCACTCTCGCAATAGACTAGACTTCCAATGACGGGTAGATCTAAGTTCGATTCCAGTCACTTGTACTGAGGCTGGTTCTTCCTAAATTATTTTCCACTCTCCCTCTACGCAAATATGGATAAACTTCTTCTAAATTCAACCTTCTTAATTCCTTACCAAATGAAAAAATAGCGTGTCATAAACTTTAAAACTTCTCTATATAGTAGTCGTTTGACTTGGTTATTTTTACAAAACAGTCATAGCAGAGGTGAATTCAAGGTCAACCTTGCGTAACTTAAAACAGAAATCCTATAAACACCACTACTCGAAAAAATGTCTGTATAATTTCATTATTTTCCATGAAAGGAGATAAAACTGCATCCCTGCTTGAAGCAGACAAATAGTGCGGACTACAAAAACATGAATAGAAAAAACAAGTCTTGGGCAACAATAGCGGAGAATCTGAATGAAACAGTTATGTATATATGTATTCTATCTGTTTAGTTTGGTAATGTTGTCTGCAAATACTATTAAACACAACTGCCACATCGATTCATTGAGTCATAAGTGATGTAATAAATAAAATATATCCCTATATACTAATTTTATGTTTGAACTAACGTTTCAATAGTTATCTTAAGACAAGCACGTCACTAAGGTATAACTATTAATGCGCGATTAAGCATTTCCAATCGCTACTGCACACTTTCATCCCGTTTCATGAAATACCTCATGAACTCATTTTTGACTTCGATTGTTTTACTTTGCTTTCTACAAGTGAAACTAAAAAAATAAAATGCTAAAAATTTCACTATGAATAAACTCAAGCCTTTCTTTAGAAGAAATTACATTTTTCTATCTAGTGACATTCTTCTTTGTGGCATCCTGTAGGAGTTGCAAAATGCTTTCAAACTGTTGTTCTGTTAAAACGAAAATATTTACGGAAGTTTTCACCACAATTTTTTTAGATCCTCAAATAAATTAAAGAACTTTGCAAATTCTTCCCTTAGAGTGTTAATATCATGGTGTTTTAAAACCAACGTTAGAATAATAAGACATTTTAAAGTGATTGTTAACAATATTAGGGCTTCTGTGTCCCTTTTCTGGGCCATATTGTAAAAAAGTGTCGTGGGAAAAACAGCATATTTTATAGTAGCTGGTGTGCGCATGTTCATATATTGTCACTTGCTATAGTATCGCAGCCAAACAGATCATTACTAAGCATAGCACCCGTATCTCTCCGGCATCACTCTCGCAATAGTCTGAATAGCTGATGACTGGGATATTGGGTATCTAATCCAGGTCGGGTGTACAGAAATCCCAAATGGTATTCACTCTCCTCCCACACAAATACTGGTACACTTCCTCTAAATTCCATCTTTCTCATTCCTATTACATTAGAATAATTAGTAAATATGATTCTTATCCAAATGGGCAGTAAGATGTGATGCTAAAAAACTATTACTGTGTCTAAAATGATATTAACCTCTATTCCATGATATTATAAGGATGTTTCAATCATTAATAATTGGTCTTAACGCGGCGTTTAGCTACTACTCAAACTTTAAAAAATGCATTATTTTCTGATTCTAAATAAATACACGTTTATTCCAACGTGTTCTCAATTTTCAAATCAAGTACAGCTATAAAAAAATCTAGGTAATAACCTCGTTCGAGAAAAAGAGTGACCTGACGCCGGGCGTCAATCTACTCACAGAGTTGATGCGATATCTAATTATTCCCTTCTCCATGTGCTCGCTGTAGAAGATT
>CABEEJ010006319.1:0-20000 GCA_901482245.1 Timema douglasi
CTGTAGACCTCGTTACCTTCTCTACTCCCTGGTCATTTGACAGACAAGGAACTGTATCTTGAGGACTGTAGACCTCGTTACCTTCTATACTCTCTGGTAATTTGACAGACAAGGAACTGCAACTCGGAATTAATACATATAGAGTTTTTAAGTAGATATTTGGTCAGAAATATCCTCTTTTTAGACTGGGATGATATATTTCAACATCATTTTATAAACAGTATAATATTGTATTATTGTGCATTTTTTATTTTAATTTTTAATCAAACCAAGTATGAAAATTAATTTCTTCTGTTGACGCGTGACCGTGATAACCCTGGTATTATAGGTGCAACAAAATTGTTTATACCTTTAAAAAATTTCAAAAACTTATCATTAATATTCTCCTCTTAATTTTTTTTAAAAGTTGTTAGAGGTTGTTAATAATGTAAAAAAAAAACTTCAACCCATAACACCTTTAAAAAAATAGTGAAGAGAGAGATATATATATATATATATCTGAGAAGGGTTTTACATTATTAACAACCTCTAATAACTTAAATAAATTTTGGGAAGTTTATTAATGACTAATTTTTGAGCATTTTTAAGGACGTGAACAATTTTGTCAAACCTTTAATCTAAGGGTGTACCGATGCGGATACCGATGAATCATTATCTGGCGATTATTAGTGCATCGGCTGTTAATCGTAATCGGTGATTACTATGCCAATTAATCTTTTTTTAAGGCCCTTGGCCCTGTCGAGTACAAGTCTAAAACCTATTATGTGGGATGGTGGGAGGAAGGGTGAAAGGCACGTTATGGCTTCACAACTGACAATAATATCCTTCCACGCCAACAAGAACAGAGTTATCACGGACAACGTAGATGGCGCTAGCTACCGGACAGATCTCGCGGAAAAATAATACGTTTGGAAATATCAGTTCTCTCGAGAACTAGTGAAATGTTTATGTTAATATTTTCAACATCCCTTCAAAGATAATGCATCGATGTTTATCTTTTGTTACACTTTCTTATTTTTTGTTATGAAGCTGGCAGTTTTCTATTGAAAAATGTTAATTTTAACGATATTTGATCACTGTTAAAATTATGAAGTAGGTGTGTGCATAAAAAGTATAACTTAATCAACATGCTTCTATTCTTGAACAAACCGTTTCCGAAAATAAAATTGCAAAACAATAAAAATGCTTGAAGAAACCGTTTGTTCCCATGGCTCTGCATTTCCACGCCAAATGAAGAGGGCCAATCGCCTTAAGTAAAATTTAAAGCAAGATTTTATAGATACGAGCTTATTGATCAAAATTGCAAACAAAAAAACTTATATACACACAATGCATCTGGGTTGCGGGCCATGCAAGATTACATAAACAGATAAAGAAATATAAGTTCATATCGTTGATAAAACTAACAATATAATTCCAACTTTCGCCGGTTATGCATAAAATTACTCAAAGATTAGGATTATCAATGCTTTAACTGTTAATTATAAATAAAATCTTTTAAATTAATTACATTAACTGTTGTTATTCTCTTAAGCATATTTCCCAATAGTTATTAATAAATAATCGGTAATCGGGACTAATCGGTATAAATAATCGTAAAATGAATAATTATTTAAACAATCGGTATTGTAATCAGTTTTACTGAATCGGCACACCACAACCATTAATTTATTAATATATATAGTTCTTCAATATTAAATTCCTCAATATTAAAATATTGTATAGCCCATCTTAAAAACACTTAACTTTTTCAAAAATCAATCATCAATAAATTGCTCTTAATGATTTTTTTTTTTTTAGAAAGACAAGCATACATTAAATAAATTCCCGAATACCCATCTTGTACAAAATAATCATTTTCGAAAAAAATAAAGGTTTCAAAAATCAATAATCAGTAAGCTACTCCTAATTTTAGGGCTGTACTCACAGTCATGATTGGGACATCTAATTGTCACGTTTGAAATCCCGTTTCAGCCGTAGTGTCCGGTATAGACAGACAGACAGACGGGCAGACACTCACAATCATAACAAACACTTTGAGTTCGGGGGCACATTTCAATGCCAACATCCAGCGTAAAAGTAATATTTTAGAAATTATAGAAATACATTTGTAGATATTATTATTATTATTGATATTATTTAGCACCGCGTCTTACTGCCCGTTCGGGTTATACGCTTTAAGTACTAATTACGCTAATATATTAGGAATTGGTAAGGTTTAATTAGAGGAAGTGAACCCACATTTGCGTGGAGGGAGAGTGGAAAACCATTTAAGAACCCCCCCCTCCCAGTTCACCCGACCGAGATTCGAACCTCGATCTACCCGTCTTCAGCAGTCTAGCTCAACACGACTAGCGTGTTAACCAACTACGCCATCGAGGCGGGTTTGTAGATAATACATTTATCATTACACTAGGTTAGGGTTTAGACCCACGCCTTTTAATTTAGAGTATTTCCTTGACTTCTTATAGTATTTAACATGAGTCCAGCCTATTTATTTTTTAATTTTCCTTCTTGTTTTTTGTTGATTAAAAACACCTATAAAACAGATTTAACGCTTCATTACTAAATAAATTATCTACTAAAATATTTGTATATATTTTTATATATAAAAAGAGCATACAATAAATTTAGAGCTAGATCCAATTAATTCAACAAATTAACCACGACGAATCAAGGATGCACTTGAAAATCATGTAGGTTTTATTTTTCTTCATTTTAAAAAAAAACATCTTCACATCATCTCTTTTCATACCAATTTTATTTTAATTATTAAGTGCTATATTCTGTATGTAACAACTTTTCACCACGCCAAAGAGCTATATAAAAAAATGTATGTATAAGGCAAACTATCGTTTAATCTAAATTACAAATTTTAATTGCAAATCATCTCTCACTTTAAGATTAATCGAATTACACGTTGTTTATCCTAATGCTATCAAATTAGTACTATAAAGGAGCAAAGCGACGTTACCTTGATATGAGCGTAGGTCCAATAATGTTGTAAACCAAGTGATGGTTTTCTTTGTCAGTCGTGGAAAGAAAGATACATCAGTGGTATGGAGGTACACTCGTGGCTTATGAGAACACGAATTACAATTCATAATTCTAAGAATGTGTGCACTTGGAGAATGGTTCGATTTGAGTGAGACGAGAGTTATGATATTATACAAAAGGTTCTACGAGTGATACACACTAATTTATCTTATGATCTATTATTTAGGAGGTCAATGTAAAGCAATAACAGTCGGAGTTAAGGTGTGTACTAGTGTATTTGATTAGACTGTTGGTAAGGGCTATATACTAAACTAGAACCAACAGAGTCAGGTGTGCTCTAGAGTATCAACCAGCCTAAAGGTATAGTGCAATTTTTATAGGAGGGACTTTATCCGACATCTAGCAATTCTACTAGATTTACCTTTACGTATTCATACGTCAAGTCATGTTATCAGCAGCTGGTCACTTTTGATAGATGTTATGAATACCTATAAAATAACAATACTAATTTAGTGAAATTTTATCAATGTTGGCCGCAAAAAGATTTGTATTTTCTAAAAGGCCCTTTCTATGAAAATTTCACTGTAGCTCTCAGCCATCAGGAAAAAATAATTACTAAGTTTAGAAAAAATACAACCGCATCTACATTTGAGATGAGTGGGAATCCATTTAATTACAAATTTAGTAGATTTATAGCAAGATGGGAATAAGCCCTGACCTCCTTGTAACCAGCAAACCAGACAATATTACACTAACGCCTTTGTGCTAAGTGCAGGTAGTCTTATTGCCAATATATTACAATGCATGGCGTTAGGTATGGATAAGTAGCAGCAGGTAAGATGTCCTAAGCTAAGTATATTAGAATACTGGGTTTTAAATTTATAATTTAGTTATTAGTTATTAAATATCTGAGTAAAATTATCGCTAAACCACATTCCTTTGAAAATATATACAGGGTGGGGCTAAATAAATTATACGGTTAATAAATCGAAAATTTCCCCTTTAATTGAAAAGTAAATATTCACTAGCTAAATAAAAGCAAACTACACATTAACTTTCACTTTTTTAAGATAATGTCACTCAGGTGAGCTCTACCGGACGTCAGACAAACCCCAGCACGTTGTCCATAGCTTTCCTCAGCATGGATCGTCTAATTGTTTCCTATCCACTCTGTATTATTATTATTTCGGATTGTGGACCATACACTTGTTTTAAGAAAAATTCTATGAAAATACATCTTGGTTGTCCACATTTAACTATCCTAATGGGCCAAGGGGAAAATAAAGCCGATTTTAGGGGCAATGTACTCACATTTGCGTTTAGAGAGGCTGGGAAACCAATTAGGAAAACTATTTAAGAAAACCACCTTCACTACATCCTGACCGGGACTTGATCCCTGACATCTCCATCACTAAAAAACTAGACTAGACTAGTCTGACATTTATTCAATGTTCCCACTGAGCTATGTCCATCTTAAGCTGCCCTCACAATATTCATCCTTTAGAATACGTAGTTGTTTGACTTGATTCTGAACGAACTAATACAAAGCTAGGAATAATACTTGATCAACAGCAACACAAACTACAGAGCCCAAATAAACAGAAATTGGAGGGTCCATTTTAAAGAGCCGCTTCACTTTTAACCTGGAGACCGGACTAAAGCCGCATTGTGTGTGAGGGTGGGGCGGTTCAGGGGGAAATAAGAAGAGGGGAGAGATCACCAACAGTGGTCGGTAAAGTTAGTTGGTGAATTAAGGAAATCGCCTACCTGTGACGTAACGGCACGTCCAGATAGGGTTTCCATGTTTATGTATCACACCTTTTATTCGGAGTGTTTTAAATAATATAGTATTGATACAAAAACCATAAATATTTAAATAATTTTAAAAAAATCGTTCTACAATTTCCCAAAACACTTTTTGGTCTTGAGTAGTTTTTTTTATAAACGTACTTTTTTTATTCGTCTGTAGCTCAGGCTATTTGGTTTATTCATCAAAGTTACTAGTAAGAATCTTCCTGAAAAGATAAAGATTAACAAATTACGTGGAACCACCTGTCTATCTAGAATAGGAGTTAATAAAAAGATAATTTTGAAATTCAAATAGTAGAGTGAATACGTACACACGTCAGTGTGTTATCAGAAGGTAAACTAAAGGCCTCACAGGGTAAACTGCTCATTTTCTTCAGACATCCTACCAGGGCTATGAGTGAGACACGTTGCAGGAGTTCACAAACCCCGTGTTATTTAAAAAAGGTTTTAAGAGTTTCGAATGTGGCTCACTCCAAAATGGAAGTTGAAAGTGGATTAAAAACCTTAGACTACATATTAAGTTTTATAGTTTAAAAATAAATAATACAACCCAATTGTAAAGCAAAATGTTCAAAATAGGTTTTCAGTAAACTTCCTTTTAATAAGTTTTATTTTAAACAAAATTGTTCAAATCGTTTCTAAAAAAAATTCTAATGTTTAAAAGTAAGTTTCTTTTAAAATAGCTTCAAACTATTTACGTTTATAAAATAAAAATGTACTATCATTTATCAATAAAACTAATTCCAGACTATTCTTTCAAATTAGATATAATATGCCATTTTAGAACATTTTCAAATTGTCTAAAGTGGTTATCAGTAAAATATCCTTAAATCAATTTAATTTTAAAAAAAACATACACATCTTTATCTATAATGTAAAATAGTCTCAAGAAGCCAATTAAATCGATAGTGTCAGAAAAAAAAATATTTTAAAAATTAAGTCATCAACAAACTACTATTAAATAATGTTATATATATAGTTATTTATTTTATAACCAATTCGTTAGAGCCATTTTAAAAACTTTTTTTAATATGACTAAACGCAAAATGTCACCGTTCTGAGTTCAAAGTAAAATGTTTGCAACGTAAATCCACCCTTTCTTAAACAAATAAAGTCATGTTTACAACAGGACCAATAAAACCGTTGAGGATTGTTTTAGTTTTTATGAAGCCTCACAACCACCAAACCCAAAAGGTATATCAAAATGTGATGATATTTCTCATCGAGTAGGCGGCGCTCTTACTAGCTCACTTCAAGGCATATTAACCGGAAAGCAAGAAAATAAGATAACGCACTAAAAAAATATTTTTTTTAAATTTATTCAAGGTATTTAACATATACTTTCTAAAAAGACTGATTATATCAACATTCGACTTTGGCCGTTAACTAATCACTGCGAAAGAGGAAACCCACCTTTCACCAATCAGCCATGCTAGGAATCGAACCCAGAACCCTCAGCTCACTAAACGTACACGATACCGACTGAGCTAAGGTCTCGGAATGAGAAATCTAATTAGAGTACAGTTTAGATTTAAGCATACCTCACTCGTAAACAGCAAAATTGTAATTGTTAAAAAAGTTTTTTCACTATAAAAATAATCATAATTCAATAATGGTATATAATTTTTATAAGCCATGGTTACATTGGTGTCAATTCCACTGTTTTCAAATATAAACTCAAGAAAAGCACACCGCGAAATGACGTTTGGTTTGAACTGTGTTTTCTATGATGCGTCATCGTGAGACACGTGGCCATTTTACCAAGAAATGAGTGGAACTTTAGTGGTAAGTTCAGGTTGGGCAGAGAAACTATATTAACGCTAAAACTGCACTAACACTATTAATGTTGTTTAGAAAGAGAATAGCCTGAGGTGCCTTTAAGCTGCAAATTTGTCATCATGTATATATAGGTGGTCTCTATATTTATGTATTTATTTATTTACCCCCACATATTACGACCCATTATATTTAAACTAATATGTAATAATTACCGTATTGAGTTAGGGCATGGTTAAGGTTAAATTTTATAGGAAGTGTACCCACGTTTGCGTGGAGAGAGAGTATAAAGAAGGTGTTTCGCTTGCTCTAGCCCCTGAGTTTCAAACTAATGGACATAATTGGTGTATGATAAGCACTCAGAGACCGAGAGTGAGTGAAACACACTAATAAAACCATTTAGGAAAAGCTACCCTCAGTACACCCGACCGTTGAGTGAAGCCTCAGACCATTCGAGCGGCGAAGAGGGTGAAGTGTTAAGAGTATTCTAGTGATAGCCCAGCTCACCTTGACTGCGAGGGGATGCTGGGAGGGAAGTGTTGAGAGTATTCTAGTGATAGCCCAGCTGACCTTGACTGTGAGGAGATGCTGGGAGTGAAGTGTTGAGAGTATTCTAGTGATAGCCCAGCTGACCTTGACTGTGAGGGGATGCTGGGAGTGAAGTGTTGAGAGTATTCTAGTGATAGCCCAGCTCACCTTCACTGCGAGTGGATGCTGGGAGTGAAGTGTTGAGAGTATTCTAGTGATAGCCCAGCTGACCTTCACTGCGAGTGGATGCTGGGAGTGAAGTGTTGAGAGTATTCTAGTGATAGCCCAGCTGACCTTCACTGCGAGTGGATGCTGGGAGTGAAGTGTTGAGAGTATTCTAGTGATAGCCCAGCTGACCTTCACTGCGAGTGGATGCTGGGAGTGAAGTGTTGAGAGTATTCTAGTGATAGCCCAGCTGACCTTCACTGCGAGTGGATGCTGGGAGTGAAGTGTTGAGAGTATTCTAGTGATAGCCCAGCTGACCTTCACTGCGAGTGGATGCTGGGAGTGAAGTGTTGAGAGTATTCTAGTGATAGCCCAGCTGACCTTCACTGCGAGTGGATGCTGGGAGTGAAGTGTTGAGAGTATTCTAGTGATAGCCCAGCTGACCTTCACTGCGAGTGGATGCTGGGAGTGAAGTGTTGAGAGTATTCTAGTGATAGCCCAGCTGACCTTCACTGCGAGTGGATGCTGGGAGTGAAGTGTTGAGAGTATTCTAGTGATAGCCCAGCTGACCTTCACTGCGAGTGGATGCTGGGAGTGAAGTGTTGAGAGTATTCTAGTGATAGCCCAGCTGACCTTCACTGCGAGTGGATGCTGGGAGTGAAGTGTTGAGAGTATTCTAGTGATAGCCCAGCTCACCTTCACTGCGAGGGGATGCTGGGAGTGAAGTGTTGAGAGTATTCTAGTGATAGCCCAGCTGACCTTGACTGAGAGTGGATGCTGGGAGTGAAGTGTTAAGAGTATTCTAGTGATAGCCCAGCTGACCTTGACTGTGAGGGGATGCTGGGAGTGAAGAGTTGAGAGTATTCTAGTGATAGCCCAGCTGACCTTCACTGCGAGTGGATGCTGGGAGTGAAGTGTTAAGAGTATTCTAGTGATAGCCCAGCTGACCTTCACTGCGAGTGGATGCTGGGAGGTAAGTGTTGAGAGTATTCTAGTGATAGCCTAGCTCACCTTGACTGCGAGGGGATGCTGGGAGTGAAGTGTTAAGAGTATTCTAGTGATAGCCCAGCTCACCTTGACTGCGAGGGGATGCTGGGAGTGAAGTGTTGAGAGTATTCTAGTGATAGCCCAGCTCACCTTGACTGTGAGGGGATGCTGGGAGTGAAGTGTTGAGAGTATTCTAGTGATAGCCCAGATGACCTTGACTGCGAGTGGATGCTGGGAATGAAAGAGAGTCGTGAGCGTTTCAACGAATGTGGTGTTTTATGTGTTGAGACTGTATTGCAGCCGGCCGGGGCGATTAGTAGAGCTAATACGGACTCGGAGTAATTAATAGCATCGTGCCGGAGTGGAGGTGTGATAAGAAGACCCTCCTCCTAGTCGTGACCGGACCTGATATCACATCTGCAGCCCTCCCTACCTCTCCCATCGTGCTACACTCACTCACTAGGAGGTTGTACTTAGGGCGGTATTACAATGTCATATTTATTTTATGAAACAAATATGATCAAACTATGACGATCCATCAAAGACTTTATAATATGAGATAATTTTACAAATCTTTTTAAAATATTTAAGAACCATATTTAAAAAATGTAATCTGTGTGGTCACTATTTGAAGTGCATATTATTTTCCAATTTAATATTTTACTGACTCACTTAAGTGGCATCATGATCTAAGGCGCTACTCTCGCGATAGACCAGATTGCCAATGACGGTAAGATCGGAGTTTGATCTTGGCCAGGTAGACTACTCATGATTCCCAATCTTCCTTCGCACAAATACGGGAATACTCCCTCTCAATTCAATCTTACTCATTCATAACTCATTTTATTAATTAGTAGGCTTACATAAGCGTCTAGCCCGAATGGGTAGTAAAACTAGGTGCTTAAAAAATATCTTACTTTTACAAAAATAATAGATCAAACCCCCTAAGTAAAACAATAAGACTACCCCTATATTGTTATACCACATATTTTATATAAAAAATTGTGTTAGTGTCGGACTTTAAATTTTAATGAGAAAATAATGTTTTGTTTTTGAAAGCTGTGTATCGGTAAACCGTGATCTCCCGGTTGTTGGGTGCTATCTCATGTGAGAAAACGACTCTTAACAAACGTATGTGGTGCCAGAACATTGCACACATTTGGTGCGAAAATTCAACACTTTTTGATAATCGAAACTAGTCGAAGAAAAAGTTCACCAAGATCATACTCCAAATTCTCCAAATGACACCAAGCTCTCAATTATAACGCTCCCAAATGTTGTGTTTTTACAACGTTTCTAAAAATACGAATAATATGTTCGCATTGCATGATGGTTCATCACAAGTTCCGCGGGCCGCACAAATCATGTATAGATAGGGCAGCAAGTTTGACAACGCCTGGTTGAACCTGTACATGCAACGTAATAACTGTCCAATGTGAATACACTAACTCCACACTTAAGCTATATCATAGGTATGTGTTTTATTTTTTAATTAATAGAGAGTGACCTGGTGGTCTAGGGGTAAAGTGTTGGACTCCTGTGCTGGGGTATGGGGTTCAATCCTAGGTCAGATTTATCAGATTAACAAATCCTTCCTTCACCTCTGACAAGACATGTATTATCACAACTTGTGAATGTGTGGAATACCAGGCCTCTACCATGGTTCGGATCCCACGTTAAACTGTAGGTCCTCCATTTCATCTCACAATCATCCTACCATTATATATTAGAGTAAGTGCGTATAACCCGAACGGGTAGTAAGACGCGGTGATAATAATAATAATAATAATAATAATTAATAGAGCAAATTTAGGGAACAAACTTCGGAAAATTTCATGATTCATTCATAAATATCTTTGACGTGATTGACGTATATTTTTTGTAATCACGCACACCTTAATTTAATAGTATTAATAGATATTTAAGGGGAATGTACCCGCATTTACGTGGAGAGTAAGTGGGGAACCATTTAGAGAAAAAACCTCAGTACACCTAACCATGTTTCTAGCCCTAATCTTTCCATCGCTGCCAATCCAGCTCAGCACTAGAGTGACGTGTGATTCCACGTGACCACTGGAAGAGCTGGAGTTCGTGCTTTGAGTCCCACTACCCCTCCAGACTATCCTCCTAGCTGTACACCTCTGGGGTGGAAATGAGACAGGTAGAATTTAGAGGAAATGTGCATGTGTTCAGGAAAAGTAGGAGAACATTAAATAAAAAGAATATAACAAAGTGCACCCGATATGGATTAGAACCCTCGGAGGTAAACCAGACCAGGTTATTCTGATTCTTTTGTCCGTTTGAAGATTGTATTAGATTTATTCAGTTATAATCTCTATGTTAGGTTATTTTTGCTAGAGGTAATCAAATGGATATAATCTCACGACTTACAGACTAACAACTCTGGTATATAGAACATCCATCTCTCCATCCGTTAGGGTACGCGTCAATTTCAGCAATAACACAGTTGTTGGATAAGTAGGGAATCGAATCCAGGGCTCTAACTCGGATACGCTCTCGATTGAACCAAGGTTTAAAGCTGTTTATAGAATTCATTAAATATATCCACAGTTCAGTTGTAGAATGATAGGCTAGTCATTGTAATCAATCCTGAACCTCATTAGTAGACTATGTTACTGAGTTATCCTGGTTCATCTAATAACGAATGAAGAGTAGCCCTGGTTGAGAGATGAACCAAGATAGCTCAGGGGTAGAGTGGTGACTACTATACAAAAGGTCCCTGGTTCTCTTACAGTGAATGTGTGGGAATGCCAGTCCTCCGCCGTGGTTCGGATTCCACGTTAAGCTGTAGGTCCTCCATTTCATCGCACAATCACCCTACCATTACATATTAGCGTACGTGCGTATAAACCGAACGGGTAGTAAGACGCGGTGCTAATAATAATAATAATAATACAGTGACTAGGCTGTAAACTTTCAACCAAATTAGTTTCTGATGTCTTATAATTTCCTTATCTTCTCATAATAAACTGCCAATAAAATTGTTATTTCTCCGCAAGTAAAAAAGTTTACTAAAACACAAACTTGTTTGATAGTGAGTTTTTGTATATTTTTTAATGAATCACTGCCACTTTCCAATCTCCGATACGTTAGCTAAATAGTGTCCCCAACCATTACCCTGGCAAAAGAAATAAGAGTGATGCAACGTTACCTAAAATAAACGTTGCGCTAAAGAGATCTCTCCTGTGACGTTGCTCAATCAGACGTCCGAAACCAATCCGAGTAGGAATACAACGGGAAACTCACTTTTAAAATTGTGAAACAATGTTACCTTTCTCGAGAAATACGATATCCTTTTGAGCCTTAAGGAGCGTTTACATTATGCAACAAGTTGTAAGACTTTGTGTTTAAAAACAATGTTGTACAAATTCTTGGCATTTAAATTGAATGATGTTTTGAAACATATATGTTTTACAACGTGTTGCACGTTTCCCGTGAAGTGGCGGTAAAGATCAAAGAGCACATATAAAGAACTGTTTACACCGTCGAACGAGTTGGTTACTCTGCTACCCGCCCCCCGCACTCTGCTTTTGAAATTGAAACGGGAGAACCAGGGAAGAAAATATAATTCACAATTTAACAGATAAATTAATTAACTGACTAAAATTGGAAAGGATGCTTGAGGAGCAAGAAAATGGATTTTTTTTTTAAATGTATGTAAAAATGGCCAAGCCCCAAACATTTTTTTAGGTTTTTTATTTTTCTTTAGCAAAACAACACAAGCTGCGGCCGCAAAATGGACATCTTCCTCAAACGCCATGATGCATGCTAACTGCAACTTGTTTACAAGCACTTTTGACGTTTTTCGATATTTTACAAACATTTTGCATAACACTCTGAAGCGACAAGTTACAACAAAAAAATGGCTTAACAACATGTTTTGTTGCATAGTGTAGATGCCCTTTTATGATTGTTGGTGAATTCAAACATGACTCATTGTGTGGGTCCTTCGCAATTAGAAAAAAATCTTGTTTTCCGAGAATAATAACAATAATAATATGTATATCTTTTTAGCAACATGCCTTACCACCCGTTTGGTTTTTACGTCTATATAATATTTTCGCTCATTTTCTAGATATGAGGAATATTTAATTTAAAGGAAATGTAACAGAGTTTGTGTTCAGGAAAATTAGGAGACAATTTAAGAAGAAACAAATCACTACAGTACACCCAGGATGTTTTCAAACTCCGGAGGAACTAAGAGTTAGAGCAATAAATCACCCTCATTATACCCGACCAGGATAGAACCCCGATATCCCGTCATCAGCAGTCCAATCTTTGGTGAGAGTGACGCCTGATCATGTGGCACCGAGGCGGGTGTATATCTTTAATTTGTGTCATTTAACGTGCACTTTCTGAACCAGCTCATTGTATCAGTACACAACCTATAAGCTAGCTTAGGTCTATAACAAACACAAGATACAGTTTATCAGCCTATAAATTATATTTATTTTGATCATGTGAGGAACTGAAGCTAGTACCCTTAACTTAACAGTCAGACGTTCTCCCTACTGAGCTAAGACGCCAGACAAAGATTTCATTATTTAAAGGTTTAAATTTTGATTAAAAGATTGTTTAAAAATATTATGTTCATAATCTAAATAAAAAGTATTTGTCCAATATATAAAATAAGCGACATTTATTTAGTTTAATATATTTTACTTCATGTTATTGGCACTTTACTTTATGGCATTTGGAATTTGAAGTTATATTGCCGCACTTAAAAAAGTTTGCCACCTATCCCTATCTTGAGCTTACTGTCCAGTCCTCCTTATTACACCCTATCCATATCTTTAGCCAGTTCTTCCCAGCCAACCTCATAACACCATATCCCTATTTTGAGCTAGTTCTATCCAGTCAACCTCACTACACCCTATCCATATCTTGAGCTAGTTATATCCAGTCAACCTCACTACACCCTATCCCTATCTTGAGCTAGTTATATCCAGTCCACCTCACTACACCTTATCCCTATCTTTAGTTAGTTCTATCCAGTCAACCTCACTACACCCTATCCCTATCTTGAGCTAGTTATATCCAGTCTACCTCACTACAGCCTATCCCTATCTTTAGTTAGTTCTATCCAGTCCACCTCATTACACCATATCCCTATCTTGAGCTAGTTCTATCCAGTCAACCTCATTACACCATATCCATATCTTGAGCTAGTTTTATCCAGTCAACCTCACTACACCCTATCCATATCTTTAGCTAGTTCTATCCAGTCCACCTTACCACACCATATCCTTATTTTGAGCTTACTGTACAGTCAACCTCACTACACCTTATCCATATCTTTAGCTAGTTCTATCCAGTCCTCCTTATTACACCATATCCCTATCTTGAACTTACTGTCCAGTCAACCTCACTACACCCTATCCATATCTTGAGCTAATTCTATCCAGTTCACCTCATAAAATCCTATCCCTATATTGAGCTAGTTCTATCCAGTTCACCTCATAAAATCCTATCCCTATATTGAGCTAGTTCTATCCAGTTCACCTCATAACATCCTGTCCCTATATTGAACTAGTTCTATCCAGTTCACCTCATAACATCCTGTACCTATATTGAACTAGTTCTATCCAGTTCACCTCATAAAATCCTATCCCTATATTGAGATAGTTCTATCCAGTTCACCTCATAAAATCCTATCCCTATATTGAGCTAGTTCTATCCAGTTCACCTCATATAAGCCTATCCCTATATTGAGTTAGTTCTATCCAGTTCACCTCATAACATCCTATCTCTTTCAGGTCCATTCTAATGTAGTCCTCCATCTAAGTCTAGGTCTTCCCAATAGTATTTTCCCCTTGTATTAGCCAGTGAATACGTGATCAAGGTTCTAGATTCCTCCATTTGCACTGCATGCCCTGCCAACGTAATTTACGAGACTTGATTAACCTAACAATCTCTTGTGATGAGTACAAGGTAGCTTACTCATCATTATGAAACCTCCTCCACCTACCAGTTGCCTCATCCCTTTTTGGACAAAACATCTTCCTAAACAGCTTGTTTTCGAAAATACTAAGTTCGTTTTCGTCATGTAAGGTAAGTGATCATATTTCCCAACCATAAAGAACAAACAACTGGTAAAATTATTGTTTTGTATATTCTCAGTTTCTTATCAGTAGTAATTAAAATACAATAATTATTTAAATAATTTGTTGATGAAGATTTATTTATGTTTGATATAAAATGTATAGCCATCACTTGTTATATTCGTGAGACCAAACTTGCAATTAAGCCTAACATCGCTTACAGGTGCATGTTAAAAAAGGAAAAGGTTATAAATATTTTATTTCAGAAATACGTAATAAGCTGTACTTTTTTTTTTCTTGAGTAGGCTGTGCAATCAACCATTTTATTTGAACACTCATTAGTGGCCACTATTGCAATACTACACTCAGATAACCCTGGATTCCTCATGGCCGTTTAGCTAGCGGTAAACTCGGACAAGAAAAGTTGAAAAAGTAAAATGAAACAGATATAAAGGTTTACAAGCCACCCACATTGTCTTAGTAAAATTATTTCGATCTCTCACTTCTTGTAACACGCTTCGGTTATCGAATAGCTTAAGGAGTCACACCCGCCATAGACTAGCACTAACCGTTAATGGGAAATCGGGGTTAGAATCCTGGCATGGTGTGCTGAGGGTGGTTTTTCTTAAATGATTTTCCACTTTAACTTCAAGTGAAGGCTGGTACGCTTCTTCTGAATTATATATTTACAATCTCTATTACATAATATAAATTAGTAAACATTAGTAAAACGGGGTGAAATAAAAAAAATGTACTTTGCTTTTAAACAGCGAGTTTCTTAGCTCAACTAAAATCATGAATTAATAGATCCTTGCCCTTCTTCAGTAGCCACGTGGTCTAATGCGCTACTCTTGCAATAGGCTAGACTGCCAATGACGGGGAGATCGAGGCTCGAATCTTGGTAAGATGTACTGAGGGGTTTTTCCAAAATCCGTTAACCACGGCTGGGTTTGAACCTGCGAGCATCGGGTCTTGAGGCGAGCACTTTACCCCAAGACCCAAGATGTCAAAACAAATATATGTATTGTACATATATCTAATTAATAACCTAAAACATATGTTCGAAGGGACACTGATTTCTAAGTATTAAAGATCATAAAAAAATTAATGGTGTAATATCTGTGGTAGTGTATAATGTACACTCCAAACAATTTTAAATAAAAAATGGAATTATAGGACACAAAATATGATGGTTTTATAGATGTAAAAAATAAATTATTCGTATAAAGTAAGTTAGTCTTTGTTGTTTTTAATAAAACGGTTATATCAAGTATCTATTTCATATTGTAAAAACTATAAAACTATTTAGAGACCAACTAAAAATGTCATTTTGTCTGATTTTTGTATGAGATAAAAATGTTCATAATTGGAATCTAGGACATTTACAGAAATTATATTTTTCCTTTGCTTATTTCTTACAACACATTCGTCAACTAGGCGGCACTCTAAAGGATAGCTTCATTAATCAATTTTACAATCTTACTAACGAGATCTGTTTTATGCTAATCGCAGGAGGTCTGCTGCTCAAATATCTGACTGAACTACTTATTTCTACGATTCTTTCTTCATTAGACAGATTGCAGACATCACAAAAACAATGTTGAGCTTCCCGACTGTTTGTTATTATAAGTGGCATAAACTGGACGTAGAACGTGGTACGCGATTGGAAACATTTTCCTGAAACTTTGTTTACAAACATGTGCAAGTCATGTTGCTATTGTTTCCAAAATGTTTTATTAGTATTTCTCGGAAAAAGGGTTTGTGTTATATTTCCATGTTTCCTTTGCGCTTCCCAAAGAGTAAGGAAGTAATGTTTATTTCCATTAATTACAAAGGGTTACGAGAAACAAAGTTTGCTTGTCTGGACATGTTTGCAACATTGTAGACAACAAACAACGTTGGCCAGTCTGATTCCGCTTCTCACACAGAGCACATCAAATCCTGATTTTATCCAATCCATTCTGTTCTGTTCCATCCCGTGGACAACTGAAAAAACTCTTAAGCTGATAGAAATAGTACATACCAATACACTGTCGTGGGGTGTGAGCTCTGCAGATTACAAAACTATAATCAAAAAACTGAATGTTTTTAAATTTAGTCTGTTAAAAGAAATCAGTTAATGCTAGTGATGTTGAAAAAAATGTTAAAAGATATTTGTGAGATGTTTCTTAAAGAGCATAAGAATAATTTGAAATAGGGAAAATGGAGGGAAATAATGTTTTATCATTGAAGTCTGGACGTGAAACAGTATTTGTTCAAGTGTTTGCAAACAATGTAAGTAGCGCTGTTTCCCTATAATTGTGAGCAACAGGAAACGTTTAGGAAACATCAAGAAACAGTTTCCGGGCAAAGTTTGCAAACATAGTTTCCAAGTGCGAACTAGGCTACGTATATTATTATCGCGATAGGAAGGTCTTTGAAGCCGTACACTTTATGAAACGACTGATTGTATCATCCATCATACGAAACACTAAGTTAGTCTTTAAGACTCCAACATTCTAGCCTTCCAACCATTATTTCATCACTGTGAAATGGGCAGCCACTCTTTCTACAATGATACCGTTTTCAGTCGTGCCCTGAATTATTTCAGTTAAATGCTGCGCATAGGTGAGGGATCCGGGCGGGGAACGGAGGTACCTAGAGACTATTACATGCATCCATAAAGCTCACAAATAGTGTGTTGGGGAACGGAGGTACCTAGAGACTATTACATGCATCCATAAAGCTCACAAATAGTGTGTTGGGGGACGAGTTGAAGGGGATGGTGGGAAAGATGGGGGAAAGTGGCCAGCCAAACTAACATTGGAATATTCTTTATTATGATAGAATTAAAATAAAATCCAAGCAAATACTGACAACTATAAATTAACATAGGTAAAAATTTCAGATAATTTAATTCTGGGGCTGGGAGATGTATTCTTTAGGACTTTGATCATAGTTTTGAAGTATTATTATATCTGACTACAAAAGACCCGACGTTAGTGGCACATTCAACCACCAAGCGCTGTGGTTGATACGCGAGTGTGAGAATATAACTGTAATCGCTGTTACTGCTTTATTGGAACTCTTTTCGTCGTGTTTCTGGTGTCAACGTCCTCGGGAGAAATTAAACTGAAGTGTGAACTTTATAACTTGGGATAGCTCGATCACATCCGTTCCAATATAAATAGATGGAATTAAGTTTTTTAACCGGAAACAAATTAGTGAAAGTTTTTCAAAATGGAAAGTTTTTATATCCCATTTCTAGCTAAGGTGTCACACTACCACAGATCCTGAATATTTCAGCATCACCCGGGTTCTAATCTAGGATCTCCCCACTGGCGATTCAGTCTTATTTCCAGAGTACGGAAAGTGACCTGGGGTCAATCGAGGAGCGAACTGTCCCTCTCAGACGAATAGTATTTCCTGTTCGCCCCCTGGAAGGGTGAGGGTGAGTGTGTGTGTGTGTGTTGGGGGTCAAGGGGAGAGGTTTAACTCGGCAAGGGGGTAGAGTCCCCCCTCTAGGGCACACGGCGTGTTTCGAGAGGCGGGACCATATTTACATAATAACATCTCGATAAGGTCGGTACAAGCAAATACATGGGCCAGTAATCCGCGCAACAGCCGACTATGTCACCACCCACACATTCCCAAACAGTGGCGAAGAGATAGAGGGGCACGTCGTACCCCATATATTTTGATTGATATGTATATGATGTAATTTGAAACCATCCAAATTCTAAGATAGTGTTATTATCTCTAGTTTGAAGCGTTTCATGATATGGATGCATTTTTTTTTTTGTAGAAGTAGAAGTATTGTTAAATGTATAATAAAAATATTTTAACGATAAAATGCCTCTTACTACTATAAACACCCTATAAATATATTATAAATACACCAAATGATTAAAAATAATATCCTCCTCCCTTCTTTCTAATATACCCTTATACTTTTTTCTAGCCGCGTGCCACTATCGGTTCGGGTTATACGCATATATATATATATATATATATATATATAATACAAATATATATATAATACAATAATGTATGGGGGTGGGGGATGGGGTACTAGGAGAGCTGGTGAAGGTATAAGAAGGAGGAAATGTACTCCCATTCTCGTGAAAATACCGGTAGACCATTTATATTAAAAAAATATACCCTCAGTACACCCGGGCGAAATTAGAACCCAGACCTCCGGCAACCCAAACTGAATTAGATATACATTTAGACCACGTGTATATTTATACTAAGATTTACCAACACCCATACAATTTCAGAAAGATATTTTTCTCCTTTTACTCCCCCCCCCCCCTACCACNTACCCACAAACACTTTTCCATCGAAACGAAATCCCCGCGCCACGGTTTCAAACATGGAAGAAATAGCAGTTTCGAGGAAAGGCATTGTAAAAACTATCTCTAGGCCACAATAAAAAATGTCTTTCTGTTGGATTTTCCCCACCCCCTTGACTAATTCTAGTAAATATAATTTATACAACTACATATGAGCCTCTATTGATTCATTATTAAATAAGCGGTGGTTCCTAAACTTTGTTTAATTACTCTGTAAATCTCATTTAACGAATACCGCGTGTTTCTGCTTCATAAAGCACACCTGGATATAATATTTTTCTAAGTAAATACTTGTGTAGGCCTAATATTTAGGAAACGCTGTAAAGAGAATAATTTAACTATTTCACATATAATTGCATAATTTTATGATCTGTCCTACTCGTAAATGTAATTTATCATAATTATCGTACTATATTGTACAACATTATATTGTCATATTATATTATTCCAAGTTATATTTTATAATAATTGGTATATTATTATATAAATTTATTTTTATATTTTTATTTTGTAATATTTATAAGCTATATTTTATGTATAGATATTTTTAATTACATAATATTGTATATACTATATTATTACTATTATTAAATTACAGCCGGTCATAGCACCCTCTATTCGCAAATGTTGTCATCATGATCTCCAATGGCGGCGGCCGCTCGGCCGGTTTAGCTCGTTTGTGGGCTCACAATGTGGAGTCTACTATAGCCGGTACCAAGTACAAGCAAACAGCTTGACTCGTCTGGTTTACTGGTTGGTAACTGGGAAGTCCACTTAGTTAAGATGACGGGATGTAGAGGACGAAGGTAACATTAGAGAAAGTGTACCCACATTATATATAAGGGTAGTGGGAAAAAATTTAGGGAAAAATACCCACACTACACTAAGTTGGGATTTGAACTCTGACCTCAAGAAAAAAAATTATATATATATAGCTTCATAATCTATTACATAAAATGACTTGCTGGGATGATTTTGTATTTATATATTAATTTATTACAAATGCTTTTCAGTTATTTAAGCCCTAATTGATAATTTTAAAAACAATCTCTGATGTGTTTATAGAACATTAAAGTATTTCGTTTTTATGACATGAATGTACTTCAGACACTATTTGGTTTTCATCTTTGTAGGCACGTAAAAGTATCACTGGAGATATTGATTGGCTTTTTGTTATTTTATTTTTTGTTCATCCATATCAGGAGCAAAGGCAGTCATTGAAAAATATTTTGCGGCCAACAATCTCTAGAAACTTCTTGGTGTTTGTTTCACTTACAGCTCTATCCACTCATCCACAAACTCTTAAGAGCGGACTCAAATTACGTGCTCCGGTATCGAATCC
>CABEEJ010006319.1:25000-40908 GCA_901482245.1 Timema douglasi
CACTTACGCTCATGTGTAATGGTAAGGTGATTGTGAGATGAAATGGAGGACCTACAGTTTAACTTGGAATCCGAACCACGGTGGATTTCCCCACATTCACAATTTGTGATTAATACACGTCTTGTCAGAGGGGAAGGAATGGTTTGGCAATCAGATAAATCCGTGCCGGGACCGGGGATTTAACCCCGGACCCCCAGCACAGAAGTCTGACACCTTACCCCTAGACTGCCAGGTCAGCGATAATTTTTATAAATTATGAGATTGGGATTTCCCTTTTAATTAACAGTTGTTGAACTGGGGGATTTATTTAACTGTTCTAGAATTAAGTTGGTTTTAAAACCGTGTGTTGATATAATAAGTCGATTCAGAAAGTATACTTTAAATACCCTTGGTTAAAACATAGATATTTAATGTTTCCCTTTGCTGTCAAGTTATTCAACTAACAACACCAATATACTTGGTCTGAGAAGACGTTCAAGGGAATGAGACAAGTATTTAATTCGTTCGAACACTGGGAATTATCTCGCGTGGGAAAAGAGGCAGCTTTCATTGTGAAATGTTACCTAACAAAGAGGATGAACCAAAACAAAGGAAAGCTGTGGCGGGGTTATAATGATCTAGACGGGATATGGTGGTCGCCGCGTACTATCCATGTAGTCATTGGGCTGTTGTACATTGGAGGCAGTGCTCAAACATCAATCTGCACTAATACTTCCTAAATACCCCCACCCCATTGAGTCCATAGACAATCCCCAGGGCCAACTACCCTATTCTGTAAGAAACGGTTCACACGACTCACTTAGGAGAATAATAACGGAATCAAATTCAATACAGAGTTAGTTAAAAAAAGTATTTAAGTTACAATTATTATAACCTATAACCCGCTTAAGTGGCTGCGTGGACTAACGCACTACTCTCGTGTTAGACTAAACTGCCGAAGACGGGGAAATTGAGATTCGATCCCAGTCAGGCGCACCTAGAGTGGTTTTCCCTAAATTGTTTTCCACTCCTTATCCATGAAAGTGCGGGTACACCTCCTCTAAATCAAACCTTCCTAACCCCTAGCACATTATTGTAATTAGTACAATACATAAACCTATAACCCGAATGGGTTGGAAGACTCGGTGTTAAAAAAAAAGAGTTAAAACATTTAGTTTAGTTTTATTCGATAAAAGTGATGTATTTATAAATAATACCAGCTTTTCAATGTCTAATAGTACTTGAGTCTCTTAGATACCACAATGAAATATTTAGTAGCTATTTAACTGTCGGTAAATTATTAACGCGATGAATGGGCCTAATGAAGTTATAGCAGTTTCCCAGTGACTGGAAGTCACTTATCAGGATTTTAACGTCACCCCCTCCTGCAACCCCCTGTGTGGTCTCACCACTTTGGGAACCACTCATCTACACTCTCATTTTGATGGGATAGTTATAAAGCTAACAAAAACATTTCCACATATTTATATGTGAAGTCATGTCATTTACAGCTGTACCTATTAATTTATTAATAATAATAATGATAGTAATAAAGCAAAATTTTGACCGAAGTAAAAATAATGTTTCTAAATTATTTAAGTCCATTCCTACCAAAATCCTATACGATGGTTTATGTTCCGCGCCTAATTTTGAAATACGATTATGTTAGAACTTTCCAGTTAATGTCATTATTATTCACAATGGCCGTGAAGTTAGCTATAAATGCAATATTTCTAACACCATCGGATATTTTCATAATACAATTAATCTCAAATCTTGAATAGGAATAGGGCATATTTATAAAACATGTGTGTTTATAAATTTACTAACACTTGATTGATTTGAAATAATCCGCATCGGTATTCAAAGGTTTGGTCTGGTTTGTCGGTGTCGGCAGGTTGGGGCTAGAATACAAATAGGAAGTATTGCGTTGGTCCAACACGTGTTTTCTATCAGTTACCCCTGGGATCCACACATCCCATTGCCACGATACTCTTTCAACTATCTTATTCATCTTTACCTGGTAGATTTTACCGTTGATAGCAATCGGGTTGTAAAAATTGTTTTTAGTACAGTTCGGGCTATACTCATATGTGCTATTACTTTAATGTTATAGTGATGAATAAAGGGGAATTTGTAGTTAGTGTACCCTCATTTGTGTGACGGTACAGTAAAAATACATTTAGTAGCAAATAAACTCATTATATCCTCCCGGGATTCGAGCGCCGCTCTCCCCATCAAAAGAAATCCAGTACATATCGAGTGTGATGCTTTTAAAACCATTCGACCACCAACGCATGTACGTACTCATTAAAAAATCATTTCTAGAGTCTTATACCAACATAAATTAATATGATTAAATTATTTTAAATCTGAGGTGCTATATTTAAAAAAGGAAGTGGTCTGGTAAAATATTTCACTTCTGAATCAATCGAGTGATGCTCTATATTATCATCAGAAAATATGTTCTTTTTCTCCACTATATAATAATAGGTGTGAGGTGTTCTAGAAGGGCTGCCACTACCTCGGCTAGTCTCGGAAACATTATTCAAGTTGAAGAATGACAATGAAAATATTTCACAACTCTTAAAATGTTTTATATGAGCTACATGCAAATTGCAAAGGGTTTCTTGAATTTTTATAAGAAAGAGTTAACTTCATGTTTCTTTAAATTGAAATTAAGGTTGACTACTTTCACTTTGCGCTCTTGCCATGAAATATGATTTAAAATAAATATACTATAGCGAAATTATAGACGACATAAAGTGTGAAATTTTTCCAAAATATATTTTCCAATCAAATCAAAATTGTCCACTCCTTAATTCGTGTTATTCCCTTACTTGGCTATTAAGTATTCTAAAGCTATTAAACATTTTATTAGAGGTATGAGATTAACTGCTTACCTGAATCGGTGTACACGCGCTCTAAGGCATCACTCTTGCGATAGGCTGGATTGCTGGGGCCAGGAAAGTCGGGGCTTAAGTACCAGTCGAGTCTATTGAAAGTGCTCCTAACTGGTTTCTAGCTCTTCCTACATCCCAATGCGGATACACTTATTCTAAATTGAATCTTCCTAAGCTCTACCATAATAGTGTAAATATGATAATAACTCAGATGGGTAGTAGGATTCGGTGCACCAAACATTAACAAGTATTTCTCCTTTGTTCAAAGTATTCACGCTTAGTTATAAAACCAGAAATTGACATTCAATGAAACGGAAACAAATTACACTTCTCTAACTTTCTTGATCTCGAAATCGGTTCCTCCCTGTCTGTTTTCGCGGCTGTGTTTCATTCACCTATCTGTATTATTTGTCCAGATGGGGGTTTGTGAATCCTACCCTATAATCAAGTTTCACCCCTGTCAAAACATTTCTGCCCCATTCCCTTTTTGTATTATTAGATCTGTCGGTTCCCCCAACAAGTCATTGACTTACAACAAACTTCCCTGAAAATAGAGGAAGCGAAGAATACC
This sequence comes from Timema douglasi, assembly GCA_901482245.1. Lineage (NCBI taxonomy): Eukaryota > Metazoa > Arthropoda > Insecta > Phasmatodea > Timematidae > Timema > Timema douglasi. The sequence continues at coordinate 28,454 of CABEEJ010006319.1, forward strand.
CGTGTGTAGGCATATGTGCTAACAATATTAAATGTTCTATTTTGGATTACTCCAAAATTTATTTATCTTTAGAGAGTTGGAAATAATGATTGGAAATGTTTACTAATATTTGATCGTAAGCGAAGGAGGTTGGAGCCTTAATCCTAGCCGAGTAATTTATATCTAGACTTATCAGGATTACAATATAATTGGAGATGTCTAAAAGTGTGGTGGTGCCAATAGATAGTTAGCTTTAAATGCGAAGCGAAGTTTAAAACTCGTGAATCAGAGTCTAAGTTTAAAATTAGGATATTGTGGTTGTCACACAACAATACTTTTAGTTTTTAAATTATCCGTAGAGGAAGTAGTAGAGCCAAAGTATTGTTGGCCACGATAGCCCAGAAGACAAACAAACGTGTCGGAATCCCTCAGTTGGGGGTGGGTTGATCAGTAGCAACCACCCTCGAACACCCTGTTATCTTCCTGGACACCTGACAACCACACCAAGGTCTGTCATTACCCGTTATAGTCTGCCCTTTCGTCCCGACAGATGGGAACTGCACACACATTCGACACGATAACAAAACTAATGAAAGGCTTGGGGATAAACAACTCACTAACAGCTCTCCAGCACGGCGGAACAGCTACACGCGCCCAAACCAAATACAGCGGGAATGAACCAGTGGCGCGATCAGAAATATACTTTTGGGGAAATAGGCAAATAATGTATGGAAGCTATTATCTATGTACCCTTTATTTAAAATGTAGGGTGACATGTAAGGCTTCCCTTGCATTATTACATGCTGATCTAGCTCATTAGGTAGGCTCAAGGTCCGGGTTATATTACTGTGGAGTGTACTTTTGTCCATTTGGGGACTTTAGGGAGAATTTTAATGTGTACAATGGCATTATATTTTATAAATAAAATCAAAAGCCTGCACTTAAAATTTAGCCTACACATTCGACACATTTTCAGTGCACTATGTAAGAATTGTACTTAATATATTTTAAGTTTGTAACAAATTAATTTACTCTCTGGGGAGTGGAGAGGGAGAGCAAATTCAAATACCTCCTTCCCCGATTCTACTGGATGCACCTATAATATGAACTTATTATTAAACAACACAGTAGTCAGCCTCAAATTGGTGAATTATCTACTTAGATACACAATCTATACACAGTACCAGAAACATCCATAACGACTGTCATTGTGAGAAACCAGTGAAATGTGTGATGTTTGAAGCATAAGCCACATAATAGTCACAATGAATGTCAGTGTTGTGACGTAACAAGGTGGTTGAGTTAAACGCTTGTGTTACCAACCCACCACTAATTGCCGGTAGCTGGCAGCACCAAAGGCTCGCCCCTGACCTGCCTCAACAGTCAGCTGGCCTCTGTAGGACATGAGAGAAATATACAAGTTCATATCCAGCTTCATTACGGTCGGTAATTATACGTCACTACAATGGCAAGTGATCCGGGTTTTGAACCAGATGAGGAGTGCAATAAACAATTGCATATAACATTTCACATCTTCTGGTTTCTTGAGAGGTTTAATGAATATATCTACACCCAATACCACCTCTGAGGTAACTGCAGATCTTCTGAAGAAAGGCTTTATCACCGCTCTTTCTCGGTTAACTGTTGCCAAATTTCCTAGCTCTCAATTATGTGAGAAGTTAAGAGTGCTGGGTTAAGAAGGAGCAACCGGCAACATCGACGAATCAGTCTGGGGAAATTTGTTTTATACTTAAGGGAAAATTAAACAAACAAAACCAAGAGAATGGCAAAGCTGCTTCCCAGTAGTAGATATGCAGTTCACTCAGAGATGCTATACAGTGTAGTGTCTGTGCTGTTGGCTATTTATAATGCAAATACCAGTAATAAAATTCTAGAAATAAAACGTTTAGAGATTGATAATGTTTAAGTGACGGCCTCGATGGTCTTGGGTTAAAGTTCTCTCAACTCAAGACCGATGTTCGTGGGTTCAAACCCAACTGAGGTGTCATTCTCATGTAAATTGAGGCATGTAGAGTTTTCCTGGAAGGCTGTGGATGAGATACTCTTCCAGCAAAAATGTATGGTCTTTCTCACTCGCTAATAGAAATTTAACGTGGAAAGCAATGGGAAATAATTAGAATTTTAAGACCTTTCTAGAGCATGTGCTTTCTTCCAGTCAGGTACCAAGCCTACCTTGAATTAATCCAATATGGTATAGCTTATATGATAGGATCATAGTTCAATCCATCAAGGTAAGACTGCTACCTTTTAGGGTAAACGAAGTGTACACACACGTGTGTTTTATATATATAAGAGAGGGAGATAGAGAGAGAAAGCTAATTTTAGTAACTTTTGTAAATATCAGAAATTATTCTTACTACTACTCGCTTCGATGACCGCATGGTCTGAGGCGTTAGTCTCGCGATAAACTAGACTGTCGAAGATGGGGAGATTAGTGTTCGATCCCAGACGGGTGTAATGAGGGTGTTTTTTCCTAAATAGTTTTCCACTTTCCCTCAACGCAAGTGCAGCTACACTTACTCTAAATTCAACCCTCCTAATTCATAAAGCATTAGTATGAGTAGTACATAAGCAAATAGCCCGAACGGATAGTAAGAAACGCTGCTATAAAAAGTATATGTATGTGTATACATATTTTTACTACCCCTATTAACGTTTTTCTTTATCTTCAATAAACAAAATAAAGATATATCGCAGGTAAATGTATCAGTTTTAGTTTAAGTTCAGCCGGTTGGAATCAAATCCCGGCTTCATGGATAAAGGTCGAGTAAGCTGTCCACCATACCCCAAATTATCTGAGTGGCGTTTATTTTTTAATTATAAGGCCTCTTCTGAGGCTATATATGAGTTTTTTTTGCGGTTCTTATACATCCAGTGGTATTTCCCCCATATTTTGCCCGCCTCAATTTGCCATTATCACTCTATAGTTTACAACATTATTTGCAAATGTGCGCTACTAAATTACAACAGTAGAACCAGCTCTCTATGATTGACATAGAGCATGTCCTGTATCGTCTTCCATAGACCTAAATACACTTTAACAGTAGATTATTATTAGTACCACATCTTACTACCCGTTCGAGTTATACGTACTTACGCTAATGTGTAATGTTAGGTTGATTGTGAGATGAAATGGAGGACCTACAGTTTAACGTGAGATCAGAACCACGGTAGAGGCCAGACATTCCCCACATTCACAAGTTGTGTTTAATATACGTATTGTAAGAGGTGAAGAAAGGGTTTGGCAATCAGATAAATCTGTGCCGGGACCGAGGATTGAACCCCGGACCCCCAGTACTGAAGTCCAACACCTTACCCCAAGACTGCCAGGTCACCTTTTTAACAGTAGAATCAGCTCTCTATGACTGACATATGTCCTACAATGTGTTATTAATGTTCTTAAAGGAAATGTACTAATCGGTTTAAATGTTTTGTAATAGGATTGTTTGAATCAAGTGGTAAAAAATACGTTCTTATATCACTTGTATATCGTGGTTAGTTAGTGAAATGTTGAACATTATACATCTTTAATAAATTGCATTATATTTTTATTTGATTCAACATATAGAAGGGAGTATAGTAGAGTGTAGAGGAGAGAGGAGACAGGGTCATTGTGGAGGAGGAGAAATGGCGGGAACAAAGAGATGTTGGAGATGCTGTGTTCCAAACAGACCTGACCATTGGCTGGAAGCGGTTCATCATGATGATGATAATGATGATATAGAAAATATTCTGCGCGTGTGAATGGTGGTGGTGGTTTTTCGACAGATACCAAACATATTAACAGTTCATCCCACTGTCATTTGAATCGTATGACTTCTTAAATCTAATTAGTTTTTTACAATTACGGTTTTACGTCTCAGCTACTGCGCAGCTATGAAGAGCAATCTAGACAGTCTGAAATATATTCTTTTACCCTATCTGGATACAAACCAAGAATAATCTATCTCATTACTCCTGTTCCGCTTTTGGTCCGGCTTCATTTTGTGTTCTTCAGTTCCACGCTTCTTCTTTTTATTAAGCTTGTCTCTCTTTCATTCTAATAGCTTTCTCTCTTCTCTTCCACAATAAATCTCCTTAGATACTCGTTCCATAAGAAAATAATTTTATGCACGAATTGCTATTTAGTTGGACGTAATAATGGCCAACACTTTGTTCGTGTATTTTCTTATTATTAGTTTATTTGTTGAAAGAGCCAACGGCACTTGAGTGTGTTCAAAGTCAAATTGCTTCTTCAAGAAAGGACCGCATATATTAATACATCAAGTGAGCTCTGAGAGGGAGTTTTCTATTATTGGCTATGTTAACCTACATTTCCGCTGTAATTGACTCTTGAGGACAGCAAAGAGAAAAAAGGACAAGTATAATACTTCTGAATGAAATGAGTAATTCCGTAGACATATTTATAGCTCCATTTAAATGACCTGTATGGGCCTGAATATCAACGATATATTATAAGAGGTTGTCGTGTATACAAATAAGCAATTAATTTAGACAAATTCAAGTTAACTTTTCAATCATTTTTCATGTCCTGGTCACAGAAGACGTTGTATCAATCATAATCTATCTGAATTCATCGCTGTCATTAGAGATAATTCAAAAAGTGGCTCACTGACTCGGGAGGGTGCTCCCTTTCAAGGAAAACTAAGGCGGGCTGTAGGACTTATCACTCTCCTTTCATTCATGTCTTAACACTTTATATTACCAACGTTTCATACCTCATAACACCGAAGTAATTGCTTGTAATAATTTATTGTTAATGTTATATCATCTATCACTTTTTCAACAAAACGAGCAGCATAGGCTAGAGGTATTTAAAGACCTCCATCATAATTCACCTAGAGTAGGATTATAAAACCACATTGTGTAAAATACGGCCATACTGTAACCATAGAGAAATGTATACTATGTGTTATTCCTCTCTATGCTGTAACGGAAACATACACTTCAACATTATAACCGGCATTTTATGACTGACATAGAGCATAGGGCGTTTTTTTCTATCTTTACTGTATCATCTGTCATATACCTAAATATATTTTCAAAAGCAAAGAGAAATTTACCTATGCTGTGACTTGTATAACCCCTGTTCTTTCTAATAATTTTTTTCCAATATTATCGTCCTCCACAGTATACTTTCCTATGAAAGTTAGGAATCGCTTAAGTCTGTATTCATAGTCTAGTCTTGGGATTCAACCAATCTCTCAATACCTGAAATACGAGCAGTTCAGTTCTATTGGAGCATTAACTGCCGACTTTAAGGTAGGCCTAATCGTTAATTTATTACGTGGTTCGTTTCGGGGACCTTTACAGTTTAAAAATGGCTTTCAAGATGGTGGACAGTATTCTTATGTTTGTTAGGGTTACACACTGTATTTATTTATGTTTTGTTGACTATGTGTATGTATTAAGTTTCTTAAAGTATATTAATGTATTTATTAACACGACCCTTAGCCCTGCGGGACCTACAGACTGTTGGCTAAAGTTGATATCCTTACAATTTGTGTAACGTCTTGCTATCAGTTCACTCCGTTTGTTGACTTGTTCCTGCCATGTCAAGGATCAAGGATCAGAGACAATACAAGGCTGCACCACGTGTTGTGCAACTGTTGCCAAACGACGAGTACATCCATCGTTGATCGCACGACGAGAATACAACTTGATCGAAACGTAAGCAACATTTGTTCTTGCTATAATTGGGACGTTGGATTATCGAGCCAAAGACATATATAACGTGTGATCACATTCTCCCATAAGTGATTAGCGAACGCACCTTTGCGTTTCTCTGTACCTCTTGGAGTGTTGGAGCGAGTTTCAGAGTACTTACCCCTGACGATGTACTACACCATTACCTGACTTGTTCCATGCAAATTGCTCGTCGTCTGCAGAGTGAACAGTGATATATATCCTTAAACAAAATAACAAAGTCAATGACTTTATCAAAAGTAATATATCTCAACTTCGCGTTGGGGGGAATGCGAACTAAACGTCAAGCTCTTATAGACTGGCTTACTAATAAAGGGCAGGTCTTGGTTCGAATACCGGCCGGTTGTACTTTAGAGTGGTTTTTAGTCATTGGTTACCCAGAATCAATTACATTTCGTCTCAATTCTACCCTCCTCATTTCTTTCATATTAGTGTAGCTATAAGTGCGACTGACCGGACGGATAGTAAGACGTGGTACAAAATAAGAAATATATCCTTAATTGACTGGAAAGTTTCTGGAATACTATTCTTTTTAGCACCGTGCCTTACTAACCATTCTGTTTATACGCCAATCTACACATTACTTTTTCATGTGTAAAGTATGAGGCAGGTTAAATTTAGGAGAAATGTACCCAAATTTGCGTGGAGGGAGAGTGAAAATCCAATTAGGAAAATCATCCTCAGTACAACTGACTGGGTTCGACCCCTGATCTCCTCGTCATCGATAGTCTAGTATATTTCGAGAGTGACGCCTTAAACCATGCGACCTCCTAAGCAGGCTGGAATATTATTATTTTCATTATTTTTTGTTGGTTTTGGAATATTATTATTATTTTCATTATTATTTTGTTGGTCTTGGAGTATTATTATTTTCACTATTATTTTGTTGGTTTTGGAATATTATTATTTTCCTTATTATTTCGATGGTTTTGGAGTTTTATTATTTTCATTATTATTTAGTTGGTTTTGGAATATTAATATTTTCATTATTATTTAGTTGGTTTTTAATATTATTATTTTCATTATTATTTCGTTAGTTTTGGTGTTTAATTATTGTGTTGGTTTTGAAATATTATTATTTTCATTATTATTTTGTTGATTTTGGAGTATTATTATTATTATTTTCATTATGATTTTGTTGGTTTTGGAATATTATTATTTTCATTACTATTTTGCTGGTTTGGGAGATATTTTCATTTAAAAAACATTTAAAATAAAGTGCAGAGCACTTTTCTTGTGTCTTTTTATGTAGTTCTATAATTTATTTAATAATGCACTTTTATATATGTGTTCCAAAGCAAATCAATTTAATTTTACTAGTTTAGCTTATTTTTACAAATAATTTGTGCATACATTATTACTGTTTTATTATGGCTCTAATGATAATGTTCTATTTACTGTTTTGCCTGTTCCTGAAAGCTTCTCAATCAGAATTATTTTTGTTTTATTTATTTTAAAAATAAAAATACATATTAAATACCTTATATATCATTAACTATATGTCGTTCCTTTGAGGAAGAAAATCATTTATGTGGCACCTGCTACTTTGTGTGTGTTTTTTTTAAATAAATTATATCAGAGCAGTAAAACCTCCACTTAAAACCAATGACTCTACAATTGGACCTAGTAGCAACAATGTAATTCTAAGAATTGACAAGACAACTAGTTAAAAAATGATTCAACCAAAAATATTTGTTGAAGACTTTTAAAAATACTTACTGTATAAACAGTCCCAAAATTAGATAAGTTATATATTATATAAATTCAATAATCGCGCCAACATTGTTCCAAAATAAATCGATTCTATTATCTTTAACTTATCTAAATCAAATAACAGTTTTACTAATTTCAGCAACTAGCTCACAAATATCTCCTACATAATTTAACTTTGTTTTTCAAAAAAGGAATTTAGGCTATTTTGGCCTAAATATAAGATGTATGTATTAATATTGTGGACTTGTACCTTATGAATATCCTCTCATAGATGTGTTCATCTAATGGATGTCCTGTATATCAAACTAAGGATGTGTTCATCTAATGGATGTCCTGTGTTTCAAACTAAGGATGTGTTCATATAATGGATGTCCTGTATATCAAACTAAGGATGTGTTCATCTAATGTATGTCCTGTATATCAAACTAAGGATGTGTTCATATAATGGATGTCCTGTGTATCGAACTATGGATGTGTTCATGTTATGGCTGTAGACTACTGTATATAGTCCAATATCAATTAAAATGCTCCAAGTAAATACTGTCTGTTGGGTCGCTGTACAATGGAGTTGACAGGAACACGCTGCGAAGTGAAGAACTGTGTCGTACATTGTTTGGGTTTGTGTAGATTATAGTGAGACAGCAAACAGCTTTGAATTTTCAGAGAGACTCTTTGCTAACAATGGTTAAGATATTACATCGCAAATTCTGTTTGATCATCTTGTAATCCAAGCAATATATTTAAATCATTTCAATTTTAATTTCATAAGTATGTACTGATTAATTTGTACAAAATCAATTTATTTTATTGATTTTTAGCACCGGGTTTTACGTGGAGAGAGGGTGGGAAACCATTTAGGGAAACCACCCACAGTACACCCGACTGTTAGTCTAATATATTGCGAGACTGACACCTTAGCCCATGCAGCCACTGAAGATGGTTATTTTATTGTTAATTTAATTGTATCTAAGTAACATAAACATAGCTTTCAGACACTGTTTCTTAAACTAAGCTTATTGATTAGATTTCAATAAATTGTCGATTGTACACTCACTTTACCTAATAATAATGCCCATTTCTAGCATTTCCAAATAAAGCAATATGGTGTCCAGATTATTTTTTCAATTTGTTAAAGCATGAAATACTCTAATCATTCAGGCGTTTTTGGTCAAGTTTCTTAATATTTTATTCCTTTATATATTTATATCATAGAAAGATTTCCTATTCATATGTACAGTAAACATAAGTTTATAAAATGAAGGCAATTTACTTAAACAAACATAAAACATAAATATAAGGGAGTTAGTGAACTATATTAGGCCTATGTACCTTATATATATTTAAAGTGTGAATCGATTATTTTCGACAAAGATTAATGTTCCAATAGTTGAATTTTATCAGACTGATTTTTTACTTACTTTTTTAAATAAAAGCATTTACTTTCAAAAATACAATATCGAAGCTTACAAATGTTCAATAGCTAAGCCACAATGTATAATTTACCAAGTCAGTGAGTGTATGTCTGCTATAAAGACAGGGCTTTACTACTGTACAAAGTACAAACACTCTTACTTTGCTATACTTGGTAAGAGTGTTTGACTTTGTAGTAAGGCCCAGTGATAAAAATTTATAGTCTTGGGCAATCATGAAAGTTGTCTTAGGCGATATTTTTCCTAAGTGCCTCTCGTTTATTTTATTAGTCATTAAATTATCTTTAAATTACATTTTAGATATTCAGTATGAATTGACGAATATAAAATATGTCTAAATATTTATAAAAAATGCACTGAGATAATTATTTTATATATAAGTTAGGACCATAAAAAATATCATATATTGATTAAAAAATGCACCATAGATTATGCATTTATTATTTTTTAAACATATTTCAAAGGCTACTTTTTGCTAGAAATTTTAATTTAATCTATAATAGTGTATTTTTGTTATTTTTGCCAACGTACCATTGATTAAAAAAATTGTTGCTTTTTAAATGCACCTATTACTAATACCGTTATCTCTCTGGTTATTTTTATTCATCCTTAACAATGTGAACTTAAGCCATTCAAATTAAAACAACAATATGATCCATTCTTGAACTAGAAATATAAATCTTAACTTTAAGAACTGCCAAATTTAAATGAAACTACAGTGTTGTTACTCATGCCATCGAGAAACAAATGTATAAAAGAGTGTTGTTTAGGCAGGAAGGAATGCGTCAAATTGTAATACCCCCCCTATTGTTGGCCCTATGAAAAGTTAACCAGATAACGGTTTGAAAGGAATAAGAAACAAAAGAAGTGCGAGGATGGACGTGTGAGCTGCTTTGGATCGTGAGTGAAGGGAAGGAGTACGGGGTATTTTCTCGCACAGTCATCGCTACCTTCTGGAGGGGGACCTCATCAATGAAGAGATTCGTAACACATGGGTCGGGCCCTTGGGCCGCTTGTTTTCGGGTGGGCTCTCAAGACTTCCGACACGGATCACGAAGTAAACAATGCCATTTTTGTTTGAAGTGTTTCGATGCGGTGGAGAGCCTTTGGGGTCCTCGGCTTCTGTTGCCAGATAAACTGTAAAGAAACGTACGCTACACGAACAGAAGTTATAGTTTCGATGTGGCAAAAATATATATTTAGCCTTGTGGTGCCACAAGGATCTACGTAGCTTGGTAGTGGCACAAGGATCTATCTAACCTTGTGGTAAAACGAGGACATTTCTTCTCTTGATAGACAGCCTGCATTATACCCAGCCTTATTACCCCATATGGCCAAAAATTGATATAGAGGAGGGGGTGTTTCTTGATGAGCCCTGGCCTTCCTAGTCACATTACACGACCATCCAGCCCTGCGGATAGAGAAGCTGGTACTGGTGGTCGAGTATGAGCAGTTGCTCCCTTGTTGTCGGTAGGGAGTGTATGAACGGAGGTTAGAATAATTACCTGTCCTAGATTGAAAAGGGCGAGGGTCTCCGAGGATGCAGGGACTGGTTTGCACCTCCGAGCCTGCCAGATGTCGTATACTTGGCTAGTTTGCCACTCGAAAACCAGAGAGGGGGACGTTGATGAACGTAACAGTTACACCCTCCTCCCTCGACGGGGGTGTTACTGATTCATTCTATAATAGAGAAATTATTTCCGGCACCCATGTTTGCACGTCTCATGGCATAGACAGCAAAAAAAAAGTTTGTTTCATTTAACATTGGTAAAATTACTACAGATGACAGCTTTAAGGATAATTTCCTACGTTTATTACTTTCTCACGACCCCACGGAGGGAAAGTATTGTGCTCGTCAAAAATAATTGAACTCGACATTTGGATGGATGTCGATGTTTAATGACCCCCTGAACTCGAGTTTTTTTTTCAGGGCCGTTTTTTGTTACTGGACTATGGACAAAACCATACTATCAATAAGGCTAACACTTGCTATATAGGGTTTACCTAAGGTTCCCCGAAGGTATTTTTGGAATTATCTGTCTATCCCTAAAACTAAGGAGTAAGCGAGAAGAAATCGATTCTCCCAAAATTGTATACTACGCTTTTAGTCAAAATTCGTATCTAGGAATGTTTTAACATTACAGCTAAACTATGCGCCTCATTTCTCAATAAAAATTACTTTTATGGTACCTTGCATAAGGAAAAACTTTCAATTTTGATCACATCTCAGCAACGTTTTGAGATACGCAATAACCAATTAAATTTAACCAACTTTCTGAGATACGTAATAACCAATTAAATTTTAAAATAAACAAACTTTAATCGAAATAATATTTTATGAAGCCCATATTTTCCTAGCTATTGGAAAATATTATTTCTAATAGAAATTTGGGAAATTGAGAATTGAAAATGCACTTAACAAATAGTACGTTTCTGTAACCGTGCACATTATTTCATGTAGGTTCATTGGTTAGATGCTATGTTATCTATCCCCCTATTATATTTCTATAACAATGTATATTATTTTGTTTCACATATCTTAAGATATATAAGTACTGTATATTTAGGTAAAGGAGAGAAAATGTCTGTTCGGTGCACCGAACCATTTATATAGTTTTGGTTATGCACCGCGTCTTACTTCTCATTTGGTCTATCCGCATTTTTACATTAATAAAGGAGAGATGTGGAAGGTATTTATAAGAAGTGTACCACTATTTGCGTGGGACAAGATTGGGAAATCATTTACGACATACAGCATCAACAAACCTGTCCGGTATTTAATTCCCAATATCCCCACTATATATATATATATTATATACACACATATATATATATATATTATATACACATATATATATATATATATATTATATACACATAACAACCTCAGCCTATCAATGAGTAAGATTAACGCAGGTCATCAAACTAACTAGTGGCCATATTTACACCCAACAATACACTTTAATTAATTTAAATAATTAGAATTTCCGTCTTTTACCGATACTTTGTAAACTATGTGGTTCATAGAAACTGTAAAAACATTGTCTTTGAGTCCTGTAACAAAACAGATATAAAAACAACCTTTTTTCTAGTTTTCCAATCATTTTATAAAACTAATTTTTTATAGACATTAATCAAAAATCCCAACACAAAAATAATTCGTGGGAAGATCCCTAGTACTTTTGATAAATGAAACATTGTACAAATACATTAAAAAATAACATTTGTTTTTCTACTAAAAAATCGTGAGTATTTTAAGTTAGAAAGATACGCATTGATTTGCTCGCTTCTCACTTTCTAATTGTTAAGATCAACTTTTTGTGTAAACTGTAGGATCAGACCATTTATTGCACTTGCTGACTCATTTCTCCGTACTAGTTATGTTTTGTTTTCTCTTATTGTTCACAGGTGAGTATAATCTACTGAAAGAGACTATGACTCGCCTCGCAGCTGGGCTATTAGTTCATCTACAAGGCTGGTACGATTTTACTAATTAGATTAAATAATACATTTATACAATTTATAGAACACTAGCAGCCCAACCCGGCTTCGCACGGGCATAATAATATAATAAAAGAAAATACACAATGTTTTACAGTGAGTTTC
>CABEEJ010006320.1:0-10020 GCA_901482245.1 Timema douglasi
GGCCACCGCGACACACCGTCCCTGATGGACCGCAGCTTGTTCTGAGCAGGGGTCGAGACCCACTGCTCGTGCCAGGTGCGCAAGACCCCACGCCGAACATAGCCCTTTAGATCTAAAAATATGAGACCCAGACTCGCCGCCTGGTCCGCCAGTTCATTTCCTTAAAGACCATACGTAATAAACATCGGGCTCATCTCATCTGGTCTGCCGGTGACAGAGGACGGGAGTTTGAATCTAGGCCGGGTGTACCGATGAGGTTTTTAATCAAATACCTTCCCACTCTCCTTTCACGTAAATTTGGGTACATTTATTATCAATTATACCTTCTTCACCCGCACCCCGTTAACTCAATGAAACTTTGTATAGACCGAATGAGTAATATGACAAAGTGGAGGAAACAAACTTATAATTAATTGGTCAAAAACAAATAACTTTCTAACACAAAGGTAACAGGACGAGGAAATGTAATGAAACTTCTATTTTCCCCTGAAGAAAGAATGGATCCAATTTACCTTTTTCCAGACCACTATATATCAATATTAAGTATATTACGGAAATTATTTTTTAAGATCATAGATTAACATAATGGGTTGTTTTTCCTGAAAACATACACATTCTGAAATTGTGTCACTCAATGAAGGGAATAAACGATTTCCGCCTCCGGGAGAATTGACTATTTTAAGTTAATTATAGATTTCGGTAAAATCGTATTACCTCAAGCAAGAACGATTTAAAATGGTTGTGAGACAGAGCAATTCTCAGTTCATTCTACTTAATATGTAGGCCTGGTCAAATTTCACACATGTGAATAACCATGTCTCAACTTTGGCCAAGACACGTGGCAGGAGGGTGGAAAGACACAAAACCCACTTGTTGACCTTAAGGCTGAGCCTACCCATAAATGCATGGTTATACACAACAACAAAAAGTTTTTTAAAAAAATATCTAATAAACCATCATTGTTGTTTTTTATTTATTTTAGTAACATATCTGGGCATCTTTCATAATTATTATGAATTTTCAAATCATGCTAAAAAATAGTTATTGAAATATTTTCGTTAAAATGTTTCCATTTCAATGCATTTTAATGGGAAAACAAAAATTATTAATCGATTTATTTATTTTCTCTGTACAATTAAGCTAGACTTCAATAATCACGACGGTATTGAGCTCTAACGACTCGCAAGTCGACACTCTAGTAAAAAATACGTGGTTTTAAATACAACTTTTCCTTCTACAAATAGTTATCTTAGTTGATAATAGGTGCCGTTAGTATGATCGTTACCCATTTACAAGCTAGTATCATTTTGCAAGCGTTGGCTAGCCTGCTGTATCGGAATTCAGGCGGCAGTGGAGGGTGAAGATAATCTCTGTGACCTTGAGTCAAAGAAACATTCAAACACTGTTCATTGGGATAAGAAGGGCCAATGTCCAACTATGAAAATTTGCCTAGTTAAATATAAACATCTTAATATATTCAGTAACTAAAATACTCACAAAGTCTTAACTGCTGTGTGAATAAATATAGTTGATCCCTACTTGCTTCAATGAGAGTATTACTCTAGTGATACATTATTTTCAAAGAAAAAACCACATGCTTCTCCATGCACAAAGTTTTATGACATTAGCCCTTATTTACCTGAGGCAGTAAAACATGTAAAATTCTTCACTAGTGTCCTAGATTCTTTACGGTTTTCTCATTCTTGAACATTGCACGTTGTAATAATAAGTGTTAATATTCAGAGTATATGAAAACTACTGTACATTGAATTTTTAATCCACTATTGTAATAAATACAAATAAACATTCCTGCTCATATTAAACATAGCTATTTTAAATAAAATTTGGTCTAAATGTAATTTGGAGACGTTCTTAGTATGTTTTTATCTACTATATTTATTTTACAGTCTAGGATTTGACTTTGGAATAAGTTATTTTTCAAAAAATTAATGAACGAAGTTTTTGGTACTCAAAGTGTGAATATGTTAATTTTATTTTACTAGCTTGTTAAATGTGATTACTTTTAGTTTGAATATGTTACATTCTCGCAGTTTGTACGTTATTTTCAGAAGAAATGTATTGAATCCCGAACAATAAGTACGCACGATGATTATTTTTATATAATTAATAAAATGTGACTAGTTTTGCTTTCGAAAAAGATCCAATGGATTGTATAAATGTTGAGGTGGAAAAGTATGTACACAATATTATTTTATATCCTCGTGAATAACAAGTTTGTGAAGCATAGGTCGATGGAAGAAAGGGCGCAAAAAGAAACTCAACGATATAATTGATTAGTTGTCGTAAAGGGCAAGTTTTGTTTAATGGTATGCATATTACTGGCGCTTAGGATATTTGTATCTACTAATTCAAGTACAACGGATGAGTAGCGATACTATTTTATTTATTGTAGGAATAATATCAAAATTAAGATACAAATAAATATTTATAAAATATTTATATATAACAATGTAGCGATTATTCTGATGTTTTAAGTTTTTTTTAAAAAAAGCTCTTATCTGAAAGTAAATGTTACGAACACTCTGTAACGCACTTATAGTATGTTCAAAATCTCTTGTGCCTTGGCCGAGTTCGTATCACGCTAGTACTAAGTAATTTCAACACTTACAGGGAATACAACTAGCAAAGTTACTAGAGCTGATTAATTTACCAATCATTGCTCAGTCAAAGCGCTTTAGCAATCTTGACGACATGGAGTCGATGATGAGTAAAATATATTTAAAACCATTAAAGTTAATGAACTTTTGTGTTCCCAATGCCACAAAGTAAGTAATTAGTTGATACCTAACAGCCTCTGTGATATAGTAGTCAGATTTACTGACTTCAGGTCCCGAAGTCCCGGGTTCGATCCCCAGTACTTCCAATTCTGTCTGCGAAGCAGTGGGTCCGAAACGGAACCAAAATCAACCTCGTGAGGACAAATGAGGAGTTACTTGAATGAATAAGTAGCGCTTTAGTCTAGAAAACTGAGATAGGAGGCTGGAGGGCTCGTTGTGCTGACCACATGGCACCCTCAGCCCGAAAATGTTGGCACTAGTTTCGCCAACATACTGCAGTCTCTCAATTGGTATAGCCTGCTTGCAGGCTGACACCATGGAGATATTACTAAAGTTAAAATCTACCAATAGGATGAAACATTATTCCCAAAAACATTTATTTCTGGAAAATAGTCTAAATCCTATAGATGTTTGAAAACTGTAAACATCGTATTAAATAATAGATACCCACTTCAGTAGCCGAGTGGTCTAAAGCGTCACTCCAGTGTTAAATTGGCCTGCTGATAGCAGTAGCTTGGGGTTCAAATCCTGGTCGGGTCTACTGAGGGTAGCTTTTCCTAAATTGTTTCCCCATCTCCCAAAATAAAAATGCTGGTAGATAACCTCTCAAATGCTTCCTTCCTCATTACTACCCAATTAGATTATCGTATATGGTATAACATGAACAGGTAGTATGACGCGGTGATATCAGTAATAAAAATAACATATATATATCTATAGTCAAAATTGTTCTAGTCTTCGAAATGAAACTGCTTTTTAAATATTTTATTGCCTATTTAGCTATTAAAGTTTAAAAATTAATCAAAGCACAGTGGCCAAATGTAGCACATTAAATTTTGGCTATTTTTTATTTTAGCTGCTTACTAATAAACTCAAATAAATAGTACGACAAAATCGTAAGCTACATACTCTCCAGTATAGGTTATTTATTATATCTAGTGACAAAATCTTTAAATCTAAGTTATCTCTAATTTTACTTTAAATAATTTCTTCTCTGACAAATAAGTATACACTATTATTTATCACTACCCTCCTCAGATATTTATTTGAAGAAAATTGTGCAAGACTTTTTTAAAAAGGATAGTTATAAAGCAATGACCTGAGTTCGTTTCTACTCTGCTCAATAACATGACCCGGCTGCTAGGCCTTGTATCTATGGCCCACAGTTTTTATTGCAAGGGAGCCATCCTTACTTGATTTTAGATCCTCCCTCCCTCCCTCCCTCCTCTCTAGCTTCTGTAAGTTTTAAAGATTAGGTAAGTCGTGTTATTATAATCGTTTAGTTATTTTTAGACATGAGGATTGGTAATATCCAACTTTGGTGGCCACATGATGTAAGGCGTCACTCTCGCAATAAACTAATCTACAGATGACTGGGAGATCATGGCTCAATCATTATCGGGTGATATTTCCTATATTTCTCTCTCCACGCGAATGCGGATACACTTCCTCTAAATTGAAACTTATTTATCCCTAACCCACTGGCGTAATTAGTTCATACCTAAACAGGCAGAATGAATTTGAACCCCCAGACAGAAGCGTCTAGCTGGCTGGGATGGATAGGGTAATTTTTCTGCTCGAGTGTGTGATTGTATCTTGACGTTTTATCTCCCCACGTTTAGTCCAACTTGGTGGCCTACACACTTTACTGTCCGGCACTACCCTTCTTATCTCTATCAGTTCTAGGAAAAGTTTGCTTGTGGCCTCAGCCAACCTACCAATTGTTTAAACAAACCAGTTATTCTGCCAACCTGATGGCTGGAATCCACCAGTTTGTCTAACGTTAGCAACGCCATCTATTTTGAGAGCTGAAAGCTCAACACACCGCCAGAGAGGGTAGGCAGAGCCTTAAGAAGTGATATTAGTCCGCTCAACAGGGACAGTGGTGTGAATGTAGGTGCACCCTCCACCACCCATGGAAATGTATGACATCATTCGAGTACTTCTGGTTCTCGACTCGGGAGGACACAGTTCAAACTCAAACAGTTCTAGGAGTGAATATTTTCAATATATTTAAGGCATTTCCTGATACCATATATGACTGAAAACGGGTGTACAGGTGCAAACTACTGTATTTAGACTAAACAAAAATAAGTTTTTTCATTGTTTTTTGGCGGGGGAAAGGGACCGCAAGTTTGCCCGGGGCCATACATCTGCTGAGTGTAGCCCTGGTTGTGGATATTACCTAAACTAACAGTAAAACTAGAAGGAGCAAAAAGAAAATGTAGGTGGCCAGCGTTGCCAACTTAACTTGGCCTGCGTTTAGGGAGGAGTGGAAGGGAACGCGAGAGAAGGTCAGTGTTTTTGCAAAAAAATAGATCAAATACTGCTCCAGTACAGAGTTTAATGTTATTTATTTTGACCAAATAAATATTTCGCCATAAAAACTACAAAAACGCGATTTTTTCCGCGGCCCCTTTTATTCCACATTAACAGGTAGAAAGAGAATATTAAATATGTATAGCCCTCATTCTCTAAAATCAATTAAATGCGCTGCTGTTATGTAAGCGAGCGCGTTGCGATAGCATCCACCAGGGGTAGGACGGACAAGAGGGAAAAGGTGTCAAGTCTCATGTAGTTTGGTTTGCCACTGAAGAGACGTAATAAGGTGTTTTTCCTCATTAGTTTCACTCTTACCTGCAAGCGAATGGTGTTCACTCAATGTCTACTTTAATCATTTTTACCTCAATATTATTATTATTATTATCACCGCGTCCTACTACCCGTCCGGGTTATACGCACTTACGCTAATGTGTAATGGTAGGGTGATTGTGAGATGAAATGAAGGACCTACAGTTTAACGAGGGTTTGGTAATCAGATAAATCTTTGCCGGGACCGAGGATTGAACCCCGGCCGCCAGCATAGAAGTCTGACACCTTACCCCTAAACGGTACCTTAATTTTATAGTAATATATAATTCTAAATATATTGTAATCCATTATTGATTAAATTAAGAAGCCGTGAAAAGTATAAAGTAAATGCGGTCTAAAGATTCAAGCGCGTAATAAACTGGATTACTAGTCACAAGGCTGAGATTCCAATTCCGGATGCACATGAACTGTGAATGTCCCATCCTCTTTCCGGCCAGTGAAGTCACATTTTATTTAAAATTACCTCTTCTCGTTTAGATTAAGGCGTTAAGTAATAAAATATAGCTCGCTTCGGTGGCTGTATGGTCTACTCTCGCAGTAGACTATACAGCCGAGAACGGGGAGATCGTGGTTCGAATCTCGGTCGGGTGTATTGAGGGTGGTTTTTTTCCAAAATAGTTTTCCACTCCCCCTCCACGCAAATTGTGGTACACTTCCTCTAAATATAACCTTCCTAATCCCCGAAACCATTAGTGTAATTAGTACATGAGTGTATAAGCCGAACGGACAGTACGACGCGGTACTAAGATACTATCTAACGTACTAACAGAAATAATCTATATCTAATGTACGTATATATCGGTGATTATATCGACGCTAGACAGGATTATCGAGTTTTCAGGGTGTTTTTAAGAAAAATATAAATCTTGAGTTGCGGATTTGCAGAAAAATCACACATACAGTAGCCCCGTGGCTTCTTTGGTGCTGACTGTCAGAAGTGACAGCTGGTAAACACACGTTTTTTCAGATCATATGGTTCGGCGTAGGGATACATAATTTGGTCTGGTAACTTTTTCAAAGCTGATAGTCAGCACCAAAGAAGATATGGGGCTAGTATAGTTTGAAATGTTGATGGGCTTTACCACGAGCAAACCACGTGGTTTGGATAGTCACGAAAGTATACTGGGACAAATTATAGTGCGCCCGGGTAGGTAAGACAAGTTTAGGTCAAACGTGCATGCAAATCTAGCTATAAAAAATAAATATATTTTTTTTGTCGATATTAGCTATCCTCTAGGTCTTGACTTTAAAAACTACTTTTAATTCAAGAGGTAAGCAACCAGAAATCTGTGCTAACACATTATTTTATAAAATGAGGGTTATTGTGTTTTGGCGACTAATCGCAAAGGACGCCGGCGCTTAATAATGTGGGGGGAACTGTTGCCCCCTAGTTTCCCGAGAAATGTTTAACTCTTTCCGCTATTTAACGGCATTTAACTGGTTATTTTTTGTAAGAGAAAATGATTTGTTTTTTTTTCCGCACATTACTTATACATAAAATGGTTTTAAAAGTATACATAAAAAAACTTCAACAACCCATATCCTTGGCACAGAAAAAAAAAGGATACAAAGAAAAGATCAAAGTCTTAGCGAAAAGTACTAAAACGTTTAGAACGAACACTAAAATATTTAACTGTGCAATACGCGACATAAAAAATAAAATAATGCATTACAAAAGATAAAAGATCCAAGTCATTGGTGGATTCATGACGGAGGTGCCACTATTATTATTATTATTATTAGTATTACATTTGAGGTGTGGGTTCTAACCAGTGTATCATCGCACGACTTAAAATACTAGCTCTACCCAACAAAGCGCTTAAAACCAAGAACTTTATTCCAGTGCAAGGAATTTAAGTCGGTTGATAGGATGAAATTATTGAAAGTACTGTCGGGAATCGAACCAGGGTCTAAAAGACCCGTCACAAGCTAATCGGCAACGTGCCTTTTGTGTTAAAAAATAAAATACAAAATAAACCCTTTACATTACTCGCCTAACCAGGGGGTTTGTAAAGGAAATACAAACGGCTACTTCGATCAAGGACGCAGCCAAAGTGGGCGGAAGAGGATCAGACACAAACGTGCCTGTTTATCTGTCGAATAGTATTATTTACATTAATATTAATGGATTCGTATCGACATCGAACGTCGATATATTTTATTGGTCTCACGTGATTTTCTATCATTAATATTGAGTACCGATGCCCAAAGCATCATCCCTGTATTAATACAGATGTGTGTCCTCGGCCAATATTTAAAATTCGCCTGATGAGTTATTTAGTTTATTTTAAATAACTTTCTAATATAAAACACCTCTGTTCATTCCTAGTGTTTCGTCGATGCTGGCAGATAGAGCGGTCTCTTTTTAACTCCGGACAGGTTCCGCTGCCCGCGTGAGTCACAATATAACAGAGTGCGCGTCGTCGAGTTCTAAAGTTAGCCCGGCCGTCTCCTTTGGCAAGGACGCCCCGCGTACATTCCTCAGAACCGTCGCACGCGCGTTCACAAGATTATTCTTTGTTTGTCCACCTTGTCTTATTGACCGTTAGGGCTATACACACCTATAATTATATTGATTACGCTAATGGACTATGTATAGACAAGTTAGGATTGAAATTAAACGTTCCAGTTATTTGCGTGGCTATAGAGTGGGCAACCATTTAAGAAAAAGCCCCCCTCCGTGTCTTCAGAGCGCTTGGCAATGTTTATGAACCATTCATAACAAATTATTCAGGCCCGAGACTTGCTCAAGAAATGGACATCATGCTGGAGCTTACATATGAGTATGTCTAAAATACTTTAAAAAAATCAAATGTACTATCCTAAAATATTGCATTACAAAAGTACATTCATGGGACAATGCTCGTTTCCAGCTCCTATTTACCTTGTCTAACTCCTCTCAAGATTATTAAACACTCAAGGCATTAGAGAAATTGTTTCACAAATTTAATTAGAGAGGTATATTCTTTCCTAAATTGTCTTTCACTCTCCCTCCACACAAAAGCGGGTGCACTTCCTCTAAATTAAGCCTTCCTAATCCCTAACACATTAATTTAATTAGTACATAGGCGTATAGCCCGCACAAGTAGCAAGACGCGGTGCTAAAATAAACAATTAGACACGACAACCATAAATATATTTGGCTTTCTGGACAGAAACTGGAGTTATGTCAGCTTTTACGTTATTTTGTGTTAATATTGGTTTATTGTGTGCATTTTATAATTAAATTTAATTAGATTTTTTATTTTTTGAGCTCTATTCAATGCGCACATTTATTTAAGGGGATGGATCACCATGGGAGATGAGCGCGGCCGGTCGGTTTCTAAGGCGATTTCTCTGTACCCGATTACTAAGAAAACTACTATACACATTTGAATCAGATTTTTACTACTGTAAAGATCAATTCACTCACGTGGTTTATGGTTTATTCATATCCACCCAGCCAATTCAAGTTTAAGTTAAAAAAAATAATCTAAAGAACACCGCATAAGACCAACTGGTCTTGTTATTGAAATGTGGGATGACTTAGGCGAAAACGGTTTTCATTATATTACAATAAACACATTTATCTATCATTTAGTATAATTTAACGCCAATTAAAAGTTAAATATTTGTAAGCAACTTTGTTTAAATGCTTTTTACATGAACGTATTTTTTTGGTTTAATGGTTTTTAAAAAAATCTGCAGACAAAGCATAAACCTAGAAAATATGGTTGAGAATAATTATCCTTTCATTTTTCAACATTCTTATTGTTCTAAGCTAAAATAAAGTGGTACAGTTTTATTTTAATTCAAAAGAGTGTTGTGGTGCTGTATGCTGCGACCTATCGGTGTAAGGTTGAACAAGATGAGCCTCTCGTGAAAACTCAAGGCAGTGATGCCAAGCGTTGCACTTTGATTCACAGATGTTCGCAGGAAAAATATCAACTCGGCTACGTTCATTTATGAAACCAGTTGTGTGAATATGATGTGTTTTCAATGGAAGCCATTTCTGTAAAAAGAGATCGAAGAAAATAAAATAAAAAACTTTATCTCTCAACCAGACGAAATAAAAATAAATGTTCTAATCTTGTGAATTAGATTTTTTTTAATGTGTTATGAATTTACTATCGTTTCTGCATGTAAAATACAATTTTAATACTATAATTTATAATTCATCCATTAATTTCATATCATGTGCGTAGAATACCTCATTAATATAATTACGGGATCCGCTTTGGTGACAGCATAATCTAAGGTACTACTCTTGCAATAAACTGGACTGCCGAGGACGGGGATCGGGGTTCACTCCCAGTTGGGTGCTATGGGGTTATTATTCCTAAACTGTTTTCCACTCACCCTCCACGCAAATGTGAATGTATGTCATCAAAAAGCAACCTTACTCTTCTCTAACACATTAGCTTAATGGTTCACTTAGGTGTACCAATCAAACACTTTGGCCCTACCCTTGGTAATCTGATCTGTAAACAGAGTCAATAATTTGTTATTGACAATACCGGACTATCTAAATCATTATGGACTATTAGCAATATTAACAAGAAATACACTTGTCACAATAGAAACTATTGTG
>CABEEJ010006320.1:14359-27925 GCA_901482245.1 Timema douglasi
TATTATTATTATTATTAGCACCGCGTCTTACTACCCGTTCGGGTTATACGCACTTACGCTAATGTGTAATGGTAGGGTGATATTGAGATGAAATGGAGGACCTACAGTTTAACGTGGAATCCGAACCACGGTGGAGGCATGGCATCCCCCACATTCACAAGATGTCTTGTCAGAGGTGAAGGAAGGGTTTGGTAATCAGATAAATCTGTGCCGGGACCGAGGATTGAACACCGGCCGCCAGCACAGAAGTCTGACACCTTACCCCTAAAATTTCTTGAATAAAATAGTCGAACACAGAGATTATCAGTTTGTCTTAATTTAAGCGGAAAGGATTAGTTAGGGTAGTTTAGATAAAGTGAATCCATGTGAGAGTATTCAGCAAACGGGTGTCAAACATGATACCCACACCGGCGAGCGTGCGGTGCGGACTTAACGTCAATCAAGTCTAAATCTGTCTTGCCGGTTACGGTAAGGTAACAGTTCGAATCCCAGCCCGATATACCGAATATTATTTATGGATGGTTTCCATTCTCCCTGTACGCAAATGGGGGTACACCTTAAAAAACTCTAATCTTCGCCTCCCAGTGTAAATATGCGTACAGCCCGGAGTTGATATTGCGTGACCGCCAGTGCGGGTAAAAAAAATATAAACGTGACTTGTGTATAAGCTATAAAACCAAGAGTCATATAGATCGGTGTTGCGCCAAGCTACCGAGAGGTCACCAAAGTCACGCGCGCTAACGTAGAGTTTCAGAGCGCAGGCGAGGCGATCCATATCTTGATTCAAAGTGTATAGCTCAAGTAAACAAAGAAAGTCAGAAGGGAAAAACTGGTGGCCTTATCACATAGTTCCCTTGGCTTCTTAGAAAAGTGTCCAGTGATAATATGTGCCAACAAGGTTTCGTTGCTCACTATCAAGAACATGATTAGAGGTTATTTTTGTTTGTAACTACGCGCAAACTTGTAATTATATTGGTTTGGATTACTCTAAATTATGTAAAAAGTCATGGATGAAGGTAATTTTTCTTTTAAGTAATATATGTAAAATATCCTTTGATGATTCATCCATGAAGAAACACGCGCATTTCAGAAATAATGGGAAAAGGATTACACCACTAAAATATATTTTTATACAATATTTCCTGTTAAAAGAACAACTGCGCTATTTCCTGTTAAAAGGAACAACTCCGCAGTATTTGGCAAAAGACGCCAATTCCCTATACCAATAAGACGCTAGCCTTCACAACACCAGGACTCTTTCTTTTAGTTAGATTTTACACTGTTGATGAGGGGAGAGAAAGGCAAGGGGTATGTCATTTATATATAAGCCGTTGTGCGTAAGTTTAAGGCACCCCCACGCACAAGCCACACACACACACACATAAGTCGCTCTAACACCCACGCTCACACAAGCAACGCAGTTAGGGACTCACAAATCTAGCACTGGCTCTCGCAGACACGGACTAAGAACACTACTATACACATTTGAATCAAAAAGTAGCCACAGTCTGATTGGATCAAAACCCTTAATCGTTTCATCTACATTATTGTGAACCATTGCTAACTTAACTATTGTTTGTTCTATCAATAAATCTTTGTTCTTTCAATTATATAATATGTGTAACGGTACAAATTGCGCCTAGTCTAGGTCCACCTGTAGGCTAGTTGCGCGAACCCTTACAGTAGCAACGAGAATCAAGTCGTGTTTCAGAAAATGAATGGTCACAAATGTTCAAGAAGCACAATGTCTGCTGGAAAACATGCGAGACTGGAGACTGGCGCATGCGCAATGGAATAAGTTGAAGTGGATAAAGCCAAGGCGCTGTTAGACGCACCAACAACTTCCCATGTTCTTGTTGAAAATATCCAACCATTCAGAAGTCGATAACTTCCCCAAGAGGGAGAACCTCTCAAGAAGTGCACGGGGAAATAGCGCTCGTACTGCGGCCTTTTGACAATGACCGTGTGTAAGGTCACACACAGGTAGCGCCCGTTGACAGTGAACATGTGTGACTTAAGGTATCTACTGTACATAGTAACAATACATCAGGAGAGGGTCGCTCCTGCCGAGTACAATGGAAATAAACTAACACCAAACAAAATAGGTGGATAATAACTTATATTTGAACATATTGTAGTTTGGAATCAGTGTGCAAAGCAAGCCTAGAAAATGGTAGCCATTGTACCTTTGATGGAAGGTTCGGCCGGCCGACACGAGTCCTTTGTTGGCAGGAAAAACTAAATGGCGGTAAACGGGGGCGGGAAAGGAAATGCTCGACAATAGTTTCCACAAGCTGATGCACAAATCGGACCTTACTCTAGTCCAAAAACCTTACAAGCAAATTCAAAAATAGCCTAAATAGTATGAGGGGGTTGCAGGCATTTTCCACACAGGAAATTGATGTATAGTTATTTCAAACGTTAAAATTGTTTTTTTTTCATAGTTGGGAGCTAGAAACGTTACCATGTGGGTCGTTCAACTCTAAGTTTCAGTACAGGTCTTAATGGAGCGCGCAGTTAGCAGATCTCATCCTCTTGATGCATAGTGACCTTTTTATATAAGACATTTAATAAGTTATAAAAAGTGTATACACAATAATTGAAGTTTGGGTTATACGCTCGCTTTAAATAGACAATGCACAGAATCACCTGCGATTAGTAAGTTGGGGCAAGCACATGACGGGGGCCCGGGCCCGAGATCCACAATACAACCTATCCATAGGCCTACCAAGGAACAGTAGGTGGTATCCTCTAAATGGAACTTATTGGCATTTGTCACAATTATATTATTGGTTCGCCTATTCTTCTGATTCGTGCCGAAATATTCGGAAATTTCACAGAGTCTATTATTTTTGTACTGAAACAAAATTTGGCACACAAATTAAGTCGGTCAGTAAATCAAGCTCAATTAAAATACTTCATGTGCACAACATTTCAGTGTTCAGTGTTGAGTAGTTACGTAATAAGTTTTGTAAAAGTGGCAACCAAGTTTTTACTAAACGTACAGAACCAAGCCAATAATTAGTATGGAAACAGGGAGGAGGGTGTACAAATATGATGGCCATTAGCATATATTACATCTACCATTGGAGCTGTGTTGGAGTGGTGAGGGGAAGTATTTATATCTTTATTATTAGTTAGTTTAGTGGGAAGCTCACACTGTTTTTAATAGGCCTATAGTTACATTATTATGGGGAAGGGGGGAGGCGACACAAACTATGCATGCAATAAAACACAATAATTGGTGATCTTAGAAATATTACTCAATCATTAAATTACAGTGAAACCTGTTTAACTGGGGCCTGGATATGTGAGAAACCTCTGTTAATGATAATTACAATGATGTTCCGCCACTTTTGCATTAAAATACCTCTGTTACTGGGAATTTTCAGACCTTGTTAACTGAGATTAGATTTCATAGATATTTTCTATGTTTACATCCATAATTGGGACTTGGTAGTTCAATAACCCGTGAAAGTGAGACAATTTATCAGATTTATACAAGTTATGACACGACATTATTTCTGAGTTCTTAGAGATAGAACAAGAAGAGGAGGAGGGTTGTGAAACTTGTGAAGAGCCTCTAGAGAGAGTATCAAAGCGTGACGCAGAAAAAGCCTTAGAAACCTTACATGAATATTTTGAGATGTCAAATATTAATAATCCTGACATATTTGAACAAATTAATACTATGGAGAAACACCTTAAAGCAACTAACTATCTCATACAAACTAATATCACTGATTTTTTTAAGCCATAAAAAATATTTTTAAATAAAAATTGTGCAACATGAAATATACATTTCTTTTACATTTGTATGTACATAAGTATAAACATTTCCACCTCTTTATATGATAAATATACATTTCGACCTCTCATAGTGGGACCCTTTATAAGTAAGACAATTGTCATGTTAACCTGCTTATTTGGGAAACTGGATAAATGAAAAACCTCTATAAGTGATAACAAATGTTAGGTCCCTTGAGATCCCAGTTCAACAGGCTTCACTGTGTGTGTGTGTGTGTGTATATACATATATACATACATATATATACATATATATACATATGTATATATATACATACATATATATACATATATATACATATGTATATATATACATATATATACATATATATCTATTTAAATAATAATTGTAGTTCTAAATCAAATAAAAAGAATAATTATAATGATCAATTTACGAGTGCCGAAGTTTTCTCTTGGGCCGTGGCCTGCAAATGAGTATGACCTTTGTCCTGCCTTTTAATAGCTTTGATTCTGGATTTATTCTACACCCCATTATCATTAGTAAATAGTAAGGTCAAATATAATTTTCCGCCAACCCAACCCAACGATAATTAATATACAATTTCTTAAATTTGAGTATTGAAACGTTAAAAGTTTATATATATATATATATATAGGTTGCTTGAAGAGAGTGGTTCAGAAAACCGAGACGAAAAACTATGTTTCAAAATATCACTTATGAGTTTTGACACTACAGCCCCCCTCTTTCACTGCTTCACTTGTTGACGCACTCTTCATTCTACTGCTGTACGTAAAGAAACAAACCGCTTCCCTTGGAGGAGCAAACAAGAGTCAATATTCCGTGAAATAAAACTAAACTGACTGTAATTTGATGATAAATACATTATTTTGTAATATAGTGACCATAATTATATCTAGAAGCAATAATATCGGTGACCTGGCGGTCTAGGGGTAAGGTGTCAGACTTCTGTGCTGGCGGCCGGGGTTCAATCCTCGGTCCCGGCACAGATTTATCGGATTACCAAACCCTTCCTTCACCTCTGACAAGACATCTTGTGAATGTGGGGAATGCCAGGCCTCCACCGTGGTTCGGATTCAACGTTAAACTGTAGGTCCTCCATTTCATCTCACAATCACCCTACCATTACACATTAGCGTAAGTGCGTATAATCCGAACGGGTAGTAAGACGCGGTAATAATAATAATAATAATAATAGTGATATCACTCTAAATAGTCTCAAGAGACATTTAATTTAAAAAAAAAATTCAAGGTTAGGACACTCCAAATAGCATCTAGTGTCATCCAATTTTCAAAAACTTGTCGGGGGAAGACCAATTCAAATAAAAAGAGGCATTTAATTATTGATTAAAATGAATAGCTTATAGAAAGAAGGGTTTAAATTTTTTTTATAATCTAGATGAAGGCCAGTGTAAATATTATCTAGACAAAGGGGCTTCCCCACCTCTATCCATTTGAATGTGTGTGCACTTTCTTAAGCAATTATTTAACATATATACACATTTTTTTAGATTGATAATAATATAAAGGGTCATTTATAAACTTGTGTTTACGTTCGATAACAAATTGCGATTGAATCACCAAACACCATGTAGGCCTGTACTAAAATAATGACCTAAATACAATTTGCGAATAGCTCATGATTGGTAGACTCCTTTCAAGTTGTAATGATATTGGTTTGGATTACTATAAATTATGTAAAAAGTCATGGATGAAGGTAATTTTCCTTTAAAGTAATATATGTAGAGTATCCTTTAAAGACTTATCCATGAAGAAACGCGCGCTTCTCAGAAATAATGTGAAAAGGATTACACCTTTAAAATATATTTTTTATACCATATTTCCTGTTAAAAGAGACAACTGCACTATTTCCTGTTAAAAGAGACAACTACGGAGTATTTGGCGAATACGCCAATTCCCTATATCAATAAGATGCTAGCCTTCACAACGCCTGTCGCCAGGACTCTTTCTATTAGTTAGATTTTACACTGTTGGTGATGGGGAAAAGATGCAAGGGGTATGTCATATATAAACCGTTTGAGCGTATCATCCGGGATCCAAACATCCACACCGGGATCTCCGCACACGCACAACGCAGTCAGAGCCACACACTGGCAGTCAGTCTAACACATTATAAAATAACTTACATTAATATTACAAGTGTGCAGTGATATAAAGCATTTAATTGGAGTATGTATAATTAATTAAAAGATGTCATTTAAATAAACCGTGTGTGAATAAACAGCTATCAACGGTTCTCTTTCTTACATTTATTAATTATACCGTTCTAATTAGTGCTCGACCACGGAGCTATAGACAGCTGGTTAAACGGTATATTTCCGTACAGTGATTATAGGCGCTCGAACACGGAGCTATAGACAACCTATACATCATCACAGCATTATTATATCAGGGAATTAATCCGTAGCGTTTCAATCGACGCCCAAAGCGAGGCGATCGATTCCATAGTGTTACAAAGTAAGTTTCCAACACCTGTATGGTGTTGTCTTTCCAACATTTCCAAATTATTATTATTATTATATTATTATTATTATTATTATTATTATTATTATTATTATTATTAGCGCTAATGTGTAATGGTAGGGTGATTGTGAGATGAAATGGAGGACCTACAGTTTAACGTGGGATTCGAATCACGGTGGAGGCCTGGCATTCCTCACATTCACAAGATGTCTTGTCAGAGGTGAAGGAAGAGTTGGCAATCATATAAATCTGTGCCGGGACCGAGGACTAAACCCCGGACCCCCAACACTGAAGTCTCACCTTACCCCTAGACCACCGCAAAACACCTTACACTATGCGTTCCCCTTAATTTTCTTTAAGAATTGTGTAACCCCTCTACACTTATCCAAAATTATAAAAAGTATAAATATAATAAATTACTTTATAATTTAGAACTAGTTTGTTTCTAGCTGCCAACATCATTGATTATTTTATAGCTTTGTGCACTTTTAGGCCAAGAAGAAGAAGCCGTAAAATGTAAACAAACAGGCTCCGTGGGCTTTCCTCGCGGGTAGTAAGGTTCGGTTGATATACATTAATTAGATACAAATTAATAAATGGGGACACAGCAGATAAGTGGGACACCTAAACACTTGAGGTGATTTTTAACATATAGGATACCATACATTAGAGGATTCGGGTAAGAAAAAAGGCCTTCCAAAGGGTTATTTCCACCAAAATCAAAGTGTGTGTGTATACACGCGTTAATTTAATTTTATATAATTGATAAATATATTTAAATATATACTTGATCTATATTAATATAAAAATTATATGTATATAATCTATAACTATAATTGGAACTTAGAGTTAATACAAATATTTTAATTTTAATAGTATAATATAATAATTATTATTAAAAATGTAAAAATTTAATTTTAAATATAGGCCTATTAAACTTATATAATATATGAAAATTACTTATATGATTAAATATGTAATAATGGTCATCTGTATTATAATGATTAGGCCTATATAATTTTAACTACATATTAATTAAATTCTTATGATACTACAAAACAAAACAAAAAAATATGATTCTATGGAAATTAATCAATAAAAAAAATTGATATTTCAAGTTATAAGAATCATAGTTCGAAAATCAATATCCTTCTGCTCAATAAACTTGTCGGCACCCCTTTTGAGGAAAACTCCCCCCCCCCCGCCCCTTTTCCACGGAGAGGAGGGGGGGCGTATTTGCTTGGAGAATGGGGAGTCAGAGTATAACAGGCCGGCGGAATTCGAGCCCCAAACTACCCATCCAGGGCTAACCAAAACAAAATGTGCTCGATATTAAATGTGTGTCCAGTGATTCGTGTCGTGATGGTAAAAAGTTCAAATTAACATTCGGGCTAGTAGTATTTTGTGAAATATAGTCCGAGCGCCGTATGAAAACCCTTATCTTTATAAAAGTTACAAATCTACTTTCCTGGTTCATACACCAAGTGTTACTGTCACTTGTGACAGACAGTGGCAGCTAAGACAGGTCAGATAAGTAAAATGACATCTTACTCACGTTTTCTGAGAGAGAGAGAGAGAGAGAGAGAGAGAGAAAGAGAGAGAGAGGTAAATGATTAGAGACAATCACACAAACTTTCTCACGGTGTATTATGGCTTCGAAAATTATTTTAAAAAAAATAGTTTGAGTAAACTACCTTCAATGTTTTCCTCATAAAACTAAACACATCATCTTGTTAATCACAATAATCAGACTTAAATTTTAAACCAAATTGTTAGATATATAAATTTAACAAAATTCAGATTTAAAAAATAAAATATTTGTAAACTACGCATTCTAAAATTATTTATTTGTAAAAATAAAAACATATTCTTATTTATCATGAACAATTATTCCTAGATTTCATTTTGAATTTATTCTTTAAGATTAATTTCCAAAAGATCACATTTTCTATAATATTTTATATAAAGTTAAATTATTTATGATAGTGTGTAAAATGGCCCTAAAATACCAATTTTGAAACAAATCGTTAGAACTATTTAAAAAATTCTAACTATACAAAAACCGTTACTAGCTAACTAATATTAATATATATAGTTTTAATCTGTGCAACTATTTATAATACAAGCAACCTAACAGATACCAATTACTAAAGCCATGTTTCTAAATATTCAAACTAAAAAATAAAAGTCACCAGTAAACAAACCATAGTCGAATCCCCCCCTCCCCCTCCCAAAATGTATACAGCTCTATTTGCCACGTTCAAACACTCCCCAGATATATATGTTTTAAGCAAAATCGTTTTAGCCATTTTCAAAATAATGGGAATTTTCAAAAATCACTCATCAGTAAACTACTTTTTATCGAATTTTTTCCCCCAAAGCCAAGTGTACGCCTGGTTATTTGTCATGTCAAACCCCGCCGAATACTCATTTAGAAACAAATAATTTGGTCATTTTAAAAATATTTTCAGATTTTGAAAAGCAGTCGTCTGCAAACGAACCATACAGGAGTTATTTACCACATCACACATTTTCTAGATATACATTTCGAACAAAAACGTCAGAGCTATTTTCGAAATATGTAGAATTTTCAAATATTTTCCATCAGTAAAGTACCCTTCAACGAATTTTTGCCCAGAAACCAATTAGACAGTATCCTAAATGCATTTTAAACAAAATTGTTGACCAATTTTTTCAATCCAAACAATTTATTCATCAGTAAACTACCCTTAGTTGAAGGGCTAGGGTAGTAAAAATACAAATGGTATAGCCCTATCAAATCTAAATATCAGGTTTGAACAAAAGCCATCAAACCGTTTGAGATCTGTGGCCAGGGACAGACAGACAGACAGACTCCACTTTTTTAGGTTCGACTTGACATAATCTCGAGATATTTTTTCACGATCTCTTCTTTTTAGAGACTAGTACAACCACAACACACATACATAGAAATATTGCGAATAACGCACGTGACGCGGGGAAACGGTGGTTTGTGGGAGATTTCACTCCCTTCTGATATTTTAAAATTTGAAGAAAATGTTCTGGGTAAAGGACCACTCCAAATAGAACACCTTCTAGAGACACACAACTAGCAAAATGCAGTGGGAAGGCCAATAAACAGCTTAAAAAGACATAAAAGGTAATTAAAAAATAATTTAAATTTAAAAACGACGTGTTTTAGTTAAATATAATTAGTTATATAAAGTGTTATTAATTACAAGCTATCTCAGCCTGGCAAAACCTAACCGGCGTTAAAGTAAACAATGCATTTATTGCGCACGCTATTTGAATAACAATTAATTGTATAATCCAAGAAATGTTTTTTTGTGTTAGCTGCCAAAACGTGTTTATTACACTTAATAACATAACAGTGTTAGGTACTGTGTTTTGGTTATTACATTTTTTTTTTGAAGGAAGAACTTTAAAAAAATTGACACCCAAAATCGTGCAAATTAGCGTTTAAAAAAAAGGGAGTAGTAAGATGAACCTGCAAAAGGCATACCTGACCATTTGTAGCGGGCGCAAGTTGCTGTTTGAGCCCAGGGGAGCTGTCCTCTCCACCCCCCACCCCAGCCTTGCTACCCTCCTGCAGCCTCAGAATGGCGGAGGAAGACTAACACACACAAAAACACACAACAAAAGAAAACAAGATGACGCGCGTCCTTCCAAATATTGTTACGCGCTCCCGACCGGTCGAAGGAGATGAGGGATGTTGGTACCGGGGGTAGGTAGCCAGGAAGAAGCCCACCACCCCCTCACGCACGAAAAATAAAAATAAAACACCACACTTGGATCACATCACATTTTTAGTTCACACGACAGGTTCGTAGAGAGTGTGTCCACTCCGAACATTTCCTCAACAGTGCACAAGCGCACTGCGGCTGTTGCCAGATCCTTGTTTCCGACTTGTTTCGTCCGGCGAGATGAGGGGGAGAAACATCAGCGCTCACAGTTTCAGCGAGGCATAAAGAAAAATACGTCAATGTATTGATTTTCTCCCTAAGCACTCGTTTATTTTGTCTCGTTTGAACAAATGCGCGAACATAGATAAGCGATCTTGGCGTGTTATCGTATCCCTACCGTACGGGTGACTGCACTTCGCGTCACTATAATAAACAGCCAGTTAATAAAGTGACATACGCGCAAAGAGAGGCGTGCGAACTTTAGTTACCGCTAAAACAACACGCTCACGCAATGGTCCGACTCGCACTAAAGCTGGGGTTAGCAGAGTCCGCCGGCCGGTCCAACGGGTGAGCCTAGCAGGCTGCGCGCGCATCTCTCTCTCTCTCTCCCTCTCTCAGTACAAAGAGCCGAGAGACGATAGTCGGAAAGATACCACGAATCAGTCGACCGAAAGTCGACGGAGGATCGAATCGGAAATGTTGTTTATTGGGGATAGGGAGATCATCGCCACTTATTCCAAAAATAAACAGATACAATAAAACTGCAGTTTTCAAAAATTTCCTCAAATGAATCAAAATCTATATCTTAGCAATTTTTAGGTTTTTTTTTACAAAAGTGTAATTTAACCGATGTGGTGAGGAAACTCACCCGCATTACATAGAGACAGAGTGGGGAATTGAAAACCACCCCTAAGGATACTAAAGCCATTGGACGGACGTTTGGGCCGCTTGCCCAAAGATATAGGCTATGTATGTTCCTAGACACGTACCTGGTTGAGGCAGTAAAATATAACTATATGTTCAGGTTGTACTCATTACGAAATAAGTTAATGAGTCAGGGATGAAAGTTGAATTTATAAGACGTGCGCCCGCATTTGCGTGGAAAACCACCCTCAGTAAACACAACCGGGATTCAAACCCCAATCTTCCTGTCATTAACAGTCTAGTCCAACATGAGAGTGACGACTTAGACCATGAAGCCACCGGAGAAGATAAAATTACTCTTGAATCATGTTTTATTGTGGTGTTGATATTATAACGTACGGATTTATTTTCCAGATAAAATAATGCTGCGATGATGTTTAGGTTGTCTATAGCTCCGTGGTCGAGCGCCTATCATCACTGTACGGAAAAGATACCATTTAACCAGCTGTTAATTGCTCCGTGGTCGAGCACTAATTAAATCAGTATATTTATTAAATGAAATAAATAGAACTATTGATGGCTGTTTATTCAAATGACATCTGTTAATTACTGATACATACTCCAATTAAATGATTGATATCAATGCACACTTGTGATATTAACGTACATTATTTTATTCCGTGTTAAAGTGCGACTGCGAGAGCCAGTGCTAGTGTGTGGGTAGGTGCTTGGGTGCGTTGCTTGTGCCTTAAACATAAATGCACAAGCGGCTTATAAATGACATATCCCTTGCCTCTTGGGCCCTTCGTCGACAGTGTAAAAACTAACAAATAGAAAGAGTCCTGGCGACAGGTGTTGTGAAGGCTAGCTTCTTATCGGTATAGGGAATTGGCGTCCTTTGCCAAATACTGCGGAGTTGTTCTTTTAACAGGAAAAATTATATTAAAAAATATATTTTAATGGTGTAGTATTTTTCATATTATTTCTGAAAAAGCGCGTGTTTCTTCATGGATGAATCATAAAAGGATACTCTTCATATGTTACTTTAAAGAAAAATTACCTTCAACCATGACTTTTTACATATTTTCGAGGGATCCAAATCAATATCATTACAATATGTGTACCCATCTCATTGCCCAGACCCAATGAGTATTGGATGTTGGTGTCCAAGCTGAGGTTGGTCTCATGCTAGGTCCGGCTAGAACATGTTCTCCCCATACACTTGGCACTTAGCTTTACAGCACCCTCTCCAGCATACAGACGCGAAACACTCAAAGGCAGGTGACCAAGTGTACATCTCTAGCTGCCGTGCGGTATTCCGGATTAAGTTCTCTTTCATATGTCCTACGGGGATTCATATGGGAACTCCATAAACTATAAGTGGTAGTCATACCGATAAGCCCAAACATTTTACGGCAGGATTGTGCAAAAACTGTTGCGATTAGAAGGAAAACTATTAGAACATGTTTGGGAGACAATGTTCTCCTCTTTATTATGTATTATATCAAATACTTTTATATATAACGAGCATTTTGCGAGATAATTGCAACAAAAAATAACCTTTTCGGGCGTCATTTTTTCAAGATGGCGGATGTAAAATAACTTTTCAGGGTGGCACTGAATCATATTTTATTCATAATAAAAAAAAAACTTTACCAATGTGCCAAATTTCATGTGTCAAAAAGTGAACAGTAGGTTTTACTTGGCAACTCCACTAATACGATCCAATAAAATCATTTTAAAATATCTATGTTTTTGTACATAATGTGATTAATACGTTTTATGTCATTTTAGCTATTCCTTTCCCCTAAATCTACTAAAAATTTCAAATTTATTATATTATTCATTATACTTTTCATATTTCTTGTCAATTTACTATAATAAATCCAACCTATTTAGAATAAAAGCCTTATATCTTAAATAAATGCTCCTTACTTTTAATTATTTAAGAATGTTTTCGGACGTGTAACCCGAGTGGGTAGGACGCGGTCCTAAAATAAGGATGTTTTTTAAAATGTAAAGGTATTAACATTTGATCTGGCTACGGCCTAGTATATAATGTATCGAAACAATTTTCTGCGCTCTTTTTAATTGGAAATTTTAAGTGTACGTTTAATATGCGAAAAGTTGTACCTTGTGATTATCAAGACGAGATACTAGTCTTCAAATGTATTCGTCAAATCTTTTGTGCTCTATATTTTAGTTCAATTTCATATGATATCAAGTTTTTATTAAAAGTATCCGAGATCTTGGGCGGACATGCTTGTATCTTTCTTTTAGTCTCATATTAATCTGTATCTGTATTAAATGTTTACAAGTCGAGTTTTTCGGTGGACACAGCCCCGACTGCTACTCCTCCGCCTTGACGTGGGAGGGGTCAGAGGGGAGGTAGGTCTACCCCCACCCCGAAGAAGAGGCGGGAGAGAGATTAACCGGATAATCGACTTAACAGGCAATAATCCCCCCCTTCTGCAGACTTGTAATTAAACAAGGCGAGACAACATTATTAGCCCGCTGAGCTGGCTTGGGGGAATTATTATCACCCGAACACGGAACACGGTTGTTAGAAATGATTTTTTTCCTCTCATGCCCATGGCTGAGCGACAGGCCTTGAGGAACCCTGGCTATATTCCGATTGGAGCATTAGTTGAATTATTATTATTATTATTAGCACCGCATCTTACTACCCGTTCGGGTTATACGCACTTACGCTAATGTGTAATGGTAGGGTGATTGTGAGATGAAATG
>CABEEJ010006320.1:28223-40904 GCA_901482245.1 Timema douglasi
CCCCTCAAGGACCTACTCTCCAAAATAAACAGAATTATGTCAACATAATTATCAGGGTTGCCCCTGTTTCCTTTAATACCAGATTTCCCAGAAGGAATTTTCATTCTTTCAGAAAAAGATTAATAAAATGTCAACCGACTAGTGTGAAGTTACTATGTTAAAATAGGATGATTTAGGATTAACGGAGGAATACATCTTCTGTCTCTTCACAACCCTTGTTTGACGGGTAGTAAGACATGTTTGGATCCGTGTGATTAATCCTTCAGTTCCCTTTGTCGTCTATCCAAAGACGTACCGTTTTAAACTTTCAGTTAAATGCCAAAATTAACCAATATTCCAGTATGTTTTAATATATTTGCGATAGTCCGTGTTTTCCCGGTTTGACAAGAGCGTGACAGCCCTGAATTAAATTGTACATATTACATAATATTACCAAAGTGGATCTATAGTTTCTTTGCGTTGGCTAATTCCCAACTTTCTTGAGTCGTGTCATATTATAGAGACTGTCCAATAACACCAGTATGAATAACATGACCATAAGGTGTGTTATGTAACATTTGAATGTCAACCATCGTCACCGGCTCTAAATGGGTGCCCCCGTGGGTGAACCAACTCGGGTCAGGGTGCCTTTGGTCGGCCGTCGCTGCAGGGTTAACATAGACCTTCAGATGTACGGATAGGAGAGAGAACCCACGCTGACCAAACGTCAACAACGTCTAGTCTGGTTTTCCAATGACGAGGTCGGGGTTCAAATCCCGGTCGGGTGTAATGAGGATGTTTTTAATCTAAATGGGTTGCCACTTAATCTCCATGCAAATGCGGGTACAGTTTAAGCTCTACCTTCCTTATATCTACCCCATACACGCAATTAGATGTGAATTGCCCGCACAAGAAGTAAGAGACGATTCAAAAACAAACAAAAAAGTCAAAGAGAAAATCAAAAGAGTTGTTCAGGATTCGTTGCAAAAAAATACTTATTTTGACATCTACGCGATTGAAATATGTCTTCTGTTTTGTAAATAACGAGTTAAAATTGAATTTTAAAAAAAACATTTTATGTAAATAAGAAATATTTACGAGCCGAACAAATATAAAGCACTTAAAACATGTTTTGATAGAAACACGACTGTTTATAATAATTACAGTATAGTATATAATATGCATACTATAGTTAGAATGATTATAATGACGACAAAAGTGTAGGATTAAAGAAACTACTTATTTAATTCCAAACAAACAACCTTATTTTGATACTTAATAAATTACGGCAATTTTCAATTCAAATTAGAGCAATCCCATTTTAAAAAACACTAAATTATTTATAATTAAAGCAAGCCCATAAAACAGACATTCCCGTCCGCCATCCGTATAATTATTACTTCACGATATACCGACCACCACTTTCCTCCTCCCGCCAACACGATAAAAAAATAATGTTTAACTACAACCATTTCAAAGAGCGTATCACAACTTTTTTTAATTATTGTTTTTAACGGTCTCCCTCATAAAATATGAGTGTACGTTAACGGCGTATTTAGGGCCCATTATGAGGAGCTATCCAACATCGCCATGTCGTTAAAAATACATTTTATGTATTTATTTACGACAGTACTATACACTCGTGATCTTATAATAAGCTTCTATCTCTCTTTTATTTTTTTTACTTGCCTCGGGTCGGTTTATGAGGCCGGGCGATAAAACAGGAAAATGGCAGAGGGGAGGGGGGTGTAGTGTGAGCTACGGTGTTGCCATCTATCGTCACTAGATAAACATTCTTCTAGCGACTAATTGATGCAACTTACAAGTCTATTCATTAACCGGCGGAGTGCTTTACCTGCCAAGACGATCTCGAGACTCCACCTAGCACCTCTAATTTCTGCTCGATTATGGCCACTGTTCAGTGCTCGCGCTAAATTCGACAAAAATCGTTATTATTATTATAACCGCGTCTTACTACCCGTTCGGGTTATACGCACTTACGCTAATGTGTAATGGTAGGGTGATTGTGAGATGAAATAGAGGACCTACAGTTTAACGTGGAATCCGAACCACGGCGGAGGCCTGGCATTCCCCACATTCACAAGATGTCTTGTCAGAGGTGAAGGAAGGGTTTGGTNATAAAATGTCCCAACTGATCGACCCTCCTATTTTTAGAGTGTTGAGACTTGCTTGAAAAGCCAAGGCTCAAACCCCCTCTCCCTTGTTTGCAAGTGTTTTTAAGGAGTATGTCCCCCTCACTCATCGAATGTATTTCTGTGATACTTCTCAATGTCTGGCCGTTCGCCGAGCCATTATGCTCTCTCTTTTAACAATAAACAATATGTAATTATGTTCTTTTTGAGCGTCTTTACATTAGTGAAATACCAACTTACTAAAATAACCGTTTGGATGTTTCTATCTTGTGGAAGCGGCGTCTGTAGTTCACCTAAAAATGCTTTATCGACGAGAGCTACTAAAAACGCTGCCTTCTCTTCATAAACAAAGATGGCAAACCGGACGAAGTGAAGGTGGTTGATTAAGTCATACAAATCGTATTCGGTTGCATTCGGGCGTAAGGGTTTACAAAATAAGTCAGAGAAAAAAACATTTATTTATGTTATAATTTATGGTAGGTACATGTGTGAATATTATACTTTTTTATTTATTATTTCGTGCACTTTATCTCTTGTTCCAAAACATCAAACATAATAGCTATAAAATAATATTGTTTGTTATTTCATATAAGGTAGTTACGAAAAAGCCAGTTATGCAGTAATCCTTTAAAAAAATATTGTTAGAAGTTTTGATAACTTTTCTGACTAAGTATATACTTTAACGAAGCAAATAAAATATTTCTTGCAATGTTTTTTATGTGCTTCAAAGGTTTTTTAAAAAATCTTGGAACCTCGTGTTGCAGGTATTCACCCCAAGTAATTGCAGGTAAAATAACCTTTCAAATGTTTGTGTGGGTACGATCCTGTGCAAAACTCTCACCCCTACCTTGTACATTGTAGATGCGATACCTTGCGGTAACAATACTTCAATACAGGTTTTCTAAACACATTTTTTTAACTCAAACCTCATTTTAAAACTCAAAGTAAATTGTTAAGCCTCACTTTCTTTTAAATAAACTTTTATATTGTAATTAAAAGAAAAAGAAAGGAATTATTTAATTATTTTGTGAAAATAATCTTGTAAAATTTGGGCGATATTAAAATTAATAAAAGTTTATTAGGCCATACATAAATGTTAATTTTATAATGTTATGGTTTTACACATGGTGACGTGGCATTAAGGTGTTGAACGAGACCCAGAGATACAGTTTTTCGCAGTTTTTACATAACAATTTTTTGGCCAAAATAAATCAAATATTTATCCAGTAGAAACATAGTTTAATTTTCTTCGCGTGAAAATATAAATAGTTCTTAAATATCTGTCAAGGGTGGCTGGAATATGGTAACTTTATCTTTATTTGTAAAGTTATTAAACTAATTAATGCCACTATACTCCTGAAATATATTCAACAACTGTTGAAATTACGAGGTGAATAAAATTAAACTCAATATTCCTACTGGAGCAACAATAGATTTGGCAACAAAACGTTATATACAAATACAAGAACACCGACCTCGCCTCGCGTTCCCCTCCACCCACCAATAGGAACTCGAAAGTTCATTGTAGCACTTACAAAAGTATGTAGCCTATCCCTATCTTGAGCTAGTTCTATCCAGTCCACCTCACTAAACCCCATCTATTTAAGGCCCAGGTCCCATTAGAATTGGCAAACAGTACCCGGAACACGGTCCTGGATTCTTCCATTAGCGTTGCATGTTCTGCCCACCGTAATCAACAAGATTTTATTACTCTAACAATGTATGGTAATGTGTCCTCCACTTAATTATATCTATTCCTTTTTGGACAAAATATTTTAAATACTTTATTTTCGAAAACCCTAAATTTATTTTTATCATAAAAGGTAAGAAACCATATTTCAAAACCCTAAAGAACAACCGGTGCAGCTATTTAAACAACAGGCGAGAAACCTTCTAACCGAATGTTGGCATATTTCCAGACTACTATTTTCTTAAGTTATGCTCTAATATTGTTATTACTAGTTCAAATTGTTCCTAAATATGTAAAATCATTAGAGCTATCAAGTGAGAAATATATTCTGAAGATAAATTAGAAATGTTATGTCCAAAAGGTGAAAAAAAAATCAATTATTATTCTATAATAATATTTCTGATTGAAATATGTCACAAATTAATAAGTAATATGTTTTATTTATAAAAACAAATACATCAACTTTAAACCAATTTGTTCTAATATATTTAACAAAATTAAAATTTTTAAAAATAAATTGATCTTAAACTACCCCAAATTATTTGGTATTTGTAAAAAAAAAGAAGTTATTCTTAAATATCATTAAAAAAAAACTAATCATTGATTTTCATTTTGAATTCTATTCTCCCAGTAATTTCCAAAAAATTCAAATTGACGCTATTGGACCAGGAATTGGGAAGGTTGCACCCACATTTGCGTGGGGAGGACGAGTGGAAAAATCAGCCCAGTTCACCCGACCGAGATTCGAACCTCGATCTCCCCCGTCCTCGGTAGTTTAGCTCAACACGAATATGGCGCGTTAGCCAACAGCGTCACCTAGGCGTTTTTTTTAATCTCTCTGCACTCTTTTTAGAGAGTTAACCATTTTTACGAGGCTTGCTCTGCTCTATGTATACACTTCAACCAAACCAAATACTACAACATATTGAAAGAAGAAGCAGGGTTAGAGGTCAGGTGTCACACAACCACACCCACGCGAACTAGACACATTTTATCACCGCGTCTTACTACCTTGTCGGGTTATAAGTTTAAGTACTAATTACGCTAACGGATTGATAATTGGTAACTTTAAATTTCGATGCTGATGAAGGAATATATAATATTGAGTACTATGGCGTGGATTTGTTTAGTTTACCTTGAATATTTATTAACACTTATAATATCCGTTTACACACACACACACACACACAACCTCCCATCGTCATACATGTCTAATATTTATCGCAAGAAAGAAGTAAGGCTGAATAAATTTTATTTACTAAGGACTTTTGGCACAACAATATAGGGTTTGTATTTATAAAAGTAATTAGCGTTTGCCGACCTTGCAGGGATTTGAACCCTCCTACCTCCTTACGTCACAGGGCGTTATGTTTACTTAATAATAGTTAACGTCAAGAAGTATA
This sequence comes from Timema douglasi, assembly GCA_901482245.1. NCBI lineage: Eukaryota > Metazoa > Arthropoda > Insecta > Phasmatodea > Timematidae > Timema > Timema douglasi. The sequence continues at coordinate 33,449 of CABEEJ010006320.1, forward strand.
AAAATTGTGCTTTTGTTGGGCGCCACTCCTAAGATCTAGGGAAAAAAACCTTTACCTCGGCTAATTCAGACAGTGGCACGACGACTCAATACTCGAGACCACTGGGAAAACTTAAAATAAAACATGAGCAATTTAGATAGAAATGGACTGTTGAAATAAAATGTAGTAAGTTAGACAACAATAATAATAAATGTATAAAATAACAATTATTGGAACTTTTGTGGGTTTATTATTGATTCATTTTTTACCACATCCCAATCCTACCAATGGAATTCCGGATAGTTACAATTCTAGTTTGACAAAATAAAATAGTATTGTTGAAACAAAATAGAAGAAGAGAAAAAAAAATCAATAAAATTAATATTTAGACATAAAATAAAATGTTAATTAATTCTCTGAATCTTTCTGAAAGTTCTTACATGAATTCTGATTTTTGATAAAAGAAAAAAATATATAAATTTAAAGTTGAAGAGTTGGCTTGACCTCACCCATGAACTAGTCCATGCTGAAACAACACCAACTTCATACATTTGTTTCACTTTATTAATGTTAACTCGTCCAAAATTCTTTAAAAAATAAACAGTCTAGCTCTTGCACATACACTTAACTTTCCATTTTGCTACTCACACTTTACTTTACAACCATTACTTCACTTTAAAAATAAATTAAATTAAGAGCTCTACAAATTTTGATCCATGTAAGACCAACACCGAGGAAGAAGACCCTCATCCTCTCCAGAAAGTCTTTCAAAAATCAAATTTAATAACTTTTTTTTTCTTCCATGTCCTAAGAGAGAACTAATATATTAAAACAAAGATATAAAATGTTGGCTATGGACTAGGGATAAAAATCAAATACAATGCAGGTTTAATATAAATATTGAAATATATGCCAAAAAACTTGAACAATGTTTTTTCATAAAAGAGTTTAAATGTTTATTTTAATCTGTCAAAATTGAAAGTTGTGCTAGTTTGGAGTTATTTACATCCTTCTTCTTTTACTTCTTCTACAATCACGAGACCCGCCACTCACTTGTATTACAGATCTGCGCATGCGTTGAAATAAATCATGGCCGACATTGAAAATAAATAAAAGAAGAGTCAACAAACTTTTTAGAAGGATAATTAATATGTTTAATAAAAGGTAAGTGTTCTTCCTTAAATCAAAAATTCTTATTTAAATTATTTAAAACAATGTTTTACGTTGTTCCTTCCATCCTTTTATGTTATTTAATGGATGTAAATAGTATCATTTGTCAGGCCGGCGACACAGAGGCCGAACTTTGAAGTGCTTAATTTCAAACGAAAATAAATTGGAAACTATTCACAAAAATTAGAAAAAATTAGGTAAATAGATGGTAGGGTGGCAAATAACTTTACACAGGTAATTAAAAAACTTAACATTTATAACTAAACAGTGATTTTTACAAGTGTTGGAAACCCAAAACCTAAACATATTATTTGTGAACTGCCATTCAGGTAAAAACCTATCATGAACAGACTCTATGCTTTATTGCACTTTCCTAATACCCATCATCCAGTAATTATTATCTACACTAATATTATAAAGAGGAAAGATTTGATTTTTTGTTTGTAATGGATAAACTCAAAAACTAGGGGACCGATTTTAAGAATTCTTTCACCAATATAAAGCTACATTATCAGCGAGTAACAAAGGCTATATTTTATTTTGAAAATTTAATTTATTCCTCATAAAAATGTCGATAGTTACTCATATTTTATGGTAGTCTATGATGATTCTTCAATATGTGTGTTGAAAATAATAATGCGAGGGGTGCGGGGGTAGGGTCTAGTATATAATACAACTATTTCTAGAAGAATTAAAATAGTAAAAATACTAAATTTGAACCAAATAATGTGCAATTATAAATTAACTCCTCCAGACCATAGTTTGTATACAAGCCTCAGTAGTGAAAACTAAACTAGGTCATATCGACGGCCGTTGTAAAGGTCTAGAAAATGATGATTTGGCGTAATGCCAGCTCATTTATATAGCCATTATTAGCATTTATATAGCAAAGGTAGCCAAGGTTACCAAAAACGACACCCAAGGCAAATTATTAAGGTTTTTGTTTTTGTCTCATGCTCTGAGCTGGTATGGATTAGATTATTTTAGCGGAACAAGCTTTTTATTTGAAATTCTTTAAATGTTTATTAAAAGTCATCGAGTTCTACGATATATATACGTGATTGTGCCAAAATGGTTTTTTTATGTTTGCTTGGTTTTTATGTTAAAGCTACTTGATTTCAAATATGCATTGTTGTACAATTGTTGTTTACCCTGAAAGGTAGAAACTATACCTTGATTGATTCCACTATGGTGTTGCTTGTATGATAGGGCCATAGTGTAGTCAAATTATGTAAGATCTATTATACCTTCCTGTGTTGAGGGATTGTACAGTCAACAGAAAAAAAAACTAATTACAAATAAGGCAGCGGATAAGACCCACTAGAATTTCCGCGCTTGATCAAGCTCGGGCATGGCTAGCAGCGCCCCTAGCGAGGTAGACGGCAACTATCGCCATATTTACAGAGAATCATATTATTATGTTCTTCCTTTCGCCTTTCTTCTGCAATAACTCGATGCTCTGAAACCATCCGCGATGGGGGAAAGCATGGGAGGAAGGAGGAAAGGTAACTGGAGGATAGAGGGAGAAAGAGTACGGGGGGAGACATTAATCCTGGGTTTGACTGCCACGAGAAACATACAAAAGAAGAACAGCCGACGGATCGTGGAAACGGTCGTTACTTCGCAACCTGTCCTAGTACAAAATGGGTCGGGATGAGGAAGGTATAATTTAGAGGGAAAACATTCGCATTTGCGTGAAGGGAGTAAAAAGCTCAGTACCCTCAGTACAACGGGAGCGTGTCTCCTTTACACCTGTGGTGATAATCCCAACACCACTCAGGATCCTATTTCAAAATTGAGGAACTAGAAATATTAAGGTCGACAAATAATCTCGTACATGTATAAAAACATTATTTAAATCATTTTAAGTTAGATTACGTCATATACTATACAATTCATGCGTCTTAACACCAATATGTAATTTAAACAAAAGATGGAACTGTTATAAAAACAATTGCAGAGCCAGAGTGGTTTTTGGTTTAGCCACTAGTCGCGTATTTCTCGTTCTTGCGTCATGGGATCTACGAATCCTTTAAATCAATTTGACAATTATTTAAAAAACATTTAATAGAGTAATTCAAGATACTAGAATACACATCTTTCTAATAAGGATAGTAAAAAAAAAAGATAAGAAATACTTTATCTGTTTTAATTTAAATCTGGATTGGACCTCGTGCAGAAAAAGGCTAACAATTGTCTTAAACGTGTAATTATACGGATTTATCGCACCCCGCTTTGGGCGTCGATTGAAACACTATGGATTAATTCCCTGATATAATAATGCTGTGGTGATGTTTAGGTTGTCTAAAGCTCCGTGGTCGAGCACTAATTAAATCGGTATATTAATAAAAATTGAAGACAGAGAAATGTTGATGGTTGTTATTTCACAAACGGTTTATTTAAATTACACCTGTTAATTACTTGTACATATTTCAATTAAATGTTTTATATCACTGCACACTTGTGATACTGATATGATTTATTTTATACTGTGTTAGACTGACTTGTGCGTGAGCGGGATCTCGGTGTAGATGTTTGGATCCTGGAGAAGATGCCTTAAACATACGCACAGTGGTTTATATATAACATACCCTTTGCCTTTCTCTCCCCTCATCAACAGTGTAAAATCTATCTAATAGAAAGAGTCCTGGCGACAGGTTTTGTGAAGGCTAGCTTCTTATTGGTATAGAGAAATGGCGTCTTCTGACAAATACTACGAAGTTGTTCCTTTTAACAATAATTGACGCAGTTATTCTTTTAACAAGAAAGATGGTATAAAAAATATATTTTAGGGGTGACATCCTTTTCACATTATTTCTGAGAAGCTCGTGTTTGTTCATGGATAAATCTTAAAAGGATACTCTACCTATATTACTTTAAAGAAAAATTACCTTCATCCATGACTTTTTACATAATTTAGATTAACCCAAACCAATATCATTACAATTGATGTGACCAATGATACGGGTAACCTCTTTAGTCGTGAATTCCGAATCAATCACCTGATATCTAAGCCACCTCACCGGGATTCAAACCAATTTCTCTTGAGAATATTGGTCTTAGTTAAAAGCAAGCACGAAGCCTCAACTATCATGAATATTTCAGGAGATCACAGGCACTATCAAACTTATATGATGAGTTCTGTGTAATTCTAGTTCTCAAGAAGTAAAGTGTTGCCTGCCATTGGCTATCGTCTCTGACCATGCGCACGAGGTACAAGTCCATGTTTTACAGATGTTATTTTGGGTTGAAATCATCTCTTTTTAAAGATCTTAGCTCGTACATTACAATCATTTTCAAAAGAATGTAGAACCTTTCATTAGTAGGTTAAGAGGTGGTGATACAAGTCACAGAATCTGTTTCCAGCGTTCTAGCCACCAGTGGCGTATTAATATTTTGAAATTCATATATTTCAATAAATACATATAATTAAATTTATAAGCAAGTATAACCAATTTTTACTCAAAAATTTCGTACTTTATGTTTGGCAGTTAAGTTGTTGCATTCAGGCTGGTTCGCGGACTTTCTGTAGTACATATGTATTTGACGCTGTTGACAGTCGGAGAGTGGGGCAGTTTCTTTACTTTAATGTTATTATCGATGAATGAAAATAAGTGTTGATTAAATCATTCTCAATAACCCCCTACAACATTATGTTGAACAAAACACGTAAAACCAACTGTCTCAGTGGTTCAGCGAAAATAACTTAAAACAGAAGAACAGTAAAAATATGTAAAGTATTTATGTTGTTTTTTATATCTTTACTCAATGAAGATAACTCAAGTTTAAATTAAGAAACATGTGACCACTTAATAGAGAGTTTTAATGTGTTAAACAGTGATATAAATGTTGAACAGCTGGTGCAAAATGATGACAAACTTGTTAGCAGCAATTCCTTCTTGTCCAAACATATTAGCCCCAAAAAAATGATGATAGCACGGTCGATATGTTAATGCCAATAAGTAGTGGTGCATTTTTTTTTAAACGGGGGCCAGCCAAATCAACCTCTTCACCGATTTCCTAAAGAACCAAATGAGAATAACATGAGTTTTACCTAAGCTTACTACTATTCAATAAATCAATACGGATAGTGTCAGCCATGCTGGTTATTTGCGGCAAAAAGGGATGCAGGAAAGTAATTTAAAAGACAAATAGAGGTTAGAGAAGGGGAATGTGTATTCTTCAAACTTTCATAAAATAAACATTGGTAAAATAATCAGTACATGGTTGGCCATTGAGATACTCGTCACTCTATGTCCTGAAACATAATTTTATAAATGCGATAAAAGACATTAACTCAAATTACTACAATGACTAAAAACATAAAGAAAATTATTGCAAAAATGTAAATAGATAAAATTATGAAAGGTAGGAAAATGTATTCTATCTCCCAATTTTCTCAAATATTTTGCAGTCAGTGGATGCTGTCTCAAAATGGTTATAGTCAGACAATGTTAAAATGGAAATAGCCACCCGGTTGCTATGCAATGTCTTGTAAGGCCTGCACGTATCAAGGAGCAAGAAGGTTTAGTCTCTCAGACGAAAGTGCAAGAAAACTAGTCATCACCCACCATTATGGCGCAGTGTGGGCCCAGTCGATGGGTACGCCACTGCTAACTAATGGTAACATAACCCGAACAGGAACGCGGTAAAGAGGTCACCCAAAGAGGCTGAGGAGAAGAATACCAGGGTTAGCAACCCTCTGGCACCAGAGATGATTTCTTGGCACGTGGCATTCACAGTTGTCCTAAGATTTATTTGTTCGTCCAAACAACCCTTCTATATTATGAAGAAGTATAGAGAGTATATTAATTTTTATTATGATTACTATGCAATGACATTATCAGTGGATAATTTGCTACAATTCAGAAACATTGCCATGAATGTTTTCAACTACTTCGCTGCGGATAGCCCAGATGCGCACGTAGAAAACGGACCATTTTGTTATACAATTTTAATCTGTAATATGTTTTTACAATTTAATGATAATGAAATAATAATAAAAATAAAAATTCCATTATGCTATTCGAAATTCTCAAAGGCATGTGAAATTAATTGTTTACGAAAACTATCAACGAATTGGAAAAGCACTCTGAAAAAGGTTCACCAACCCTGAACTTCATGCCCTAAAAATATATCACTGGCTTTTACACCAACATTAAGTGAAGTTAAAAGCTTGGATAAATAGTGTGTCATAATTTTATATTACAATATTATTTGGTTAGAGATATCGCGAATCAAAGTATTACTTAGTCGTCATTATTATATTTTAGACTATTAAATATACTAATATAATAAAGAGTATAAACAAAAGTTTGTAATACTTTAAAGCCCTGAATATGTTTTAAATGTTATCTAAAGGTTAAAAAGTTCTATACCAAATATAAACATTTTATTTCGTAGACTAATGGTTGGCTAACGCGCTAGTCTCGTGTTCAGCTAGACTGCCGAGGACGGGGAGATCGAGGCTAGAATCTCGCTCGGGTGAACTGGGTGGTTTTCCACTATCCCTCCACGCATATGCGGGTTCACTCTCTATTTTCAACCTTCCCAATCACTAACCCATTAACTTAATTAGTACGTAATCGTATAAACCGAACGGGTGCTAAGTATATTATTTCTTAATGGCTCAAAACTATTTTAAATCCTATTCAGCTCTAAAATGAAGCTCAGAATAAAAAATATTACACGCCATTCTTGTTCTAATAATTACCTACAAAGAGAATTAATAAAACCAAAGTAAAATTAATTGTGTTTCATTTTCCGGCTAGAAAACACTACACCACCGCTTGCAGGGTATCAAACATAATAAATACTAAACAACAAATATAAGCACACTGATCTCAGGGTGCTAAAACATCCCCTAGAAGCAATAAAAAAATACATTATCGCCTTTTCAATGTCGAGCAAGGAAAATCTGCGAGGAGTGGGGTGGCGGAGGGATATAAAGAGAGAAGTTAAACAAGTGGCTGAAGATAGAAGAAATGGATATAGAAAAGAGGGTAGGAAGAGGGATGCACTGAGAGGGGTTGGGGGTTGCTGCAAGAAAGCCTTAGGCGGAATTTGATTTAATGTGATCAGTGCGTTACAGGAGCTGAAGGGGAGTTTCCATGACGACCTGGATGTCAAAAAAAGGGGAGGAAGTTTCTTCGCGGGGAAGCTGAAAGGATGGAGATTTTTTTCCCTTCTCCTTACTCAAACCCCTTGTCCCCCCCGCAAAGCGGATCCGGACAACTGGGCGCCGCCATCTGGGCGCGGCCAACTAGGCGCGGCCAACTGGGCGCTGGGACAACTGGGCGCCGGGACA